>PVKA01002552.1:0-123175 GCA_004027165.1 Ctenomys sociabilis | reverse complement strand
GGACCTATCAGCTGTGCCCACGTGGCACTCCGGGGTTGGACGCCCACTGGTTCAAAGCCACGAGCGGGTTTCCCCTATGTTAGACTAAGATGGGAGACTAGAAGGAGGAAGCAAGAAAGCTAGCTAGCAGGGGAAGTAGATTGTATAGGGGTCCTGAATAAACCGCGGAAAGAAGAGCTGGTTGTCGCGTCTTCCTTGCTGGCCGAGGTTGCGCGCGACAGTGCTGCTCAATGGCATCTGAGAAAATAAACTCTTCCTTTGGCACCAATACAATCACCTAGAACACAAGTCCTTCAGCTAATTTTCACTTTGACAAAATGTCCCCGTGTCTTCTCACTGTGGCCAGTGTCTCGTGGTTTGTTAATGATGCACGCCGTGACTCAACTTGTTGCAGCTGCCAAAGGTGAGCCAGAGACTTGCTGAACATGAAGAGTGGGAATAAATCACCCAACAAGAGATGGCTGACAGTGGGCAACAAAGCAAAGTTGTAGTGATTTATAAAGAAAAGAAAACCTATCTTTTTTCCACCAATCACAAAATGGGGAGCTTTTGAATCACTACAAGAGGGTATCATCAATTTTCTCATTTCTTCATTTTAATAGGCTGTAAAATTTGCATCTCTTCCAGTCACTCCCCCGTCTGCAAGATGGCACTTGAATCACTGCAGTAGTTCTAATTTTGGAATGAAAACCCCAAACTGACCAGCTCTCTATCCTGGCCTCTCCTGACCACAGATGCTTCATGTGGACCACTGGGCTGGAATTTTACCTCCATATTTATCTTTCCTTTATTTTTTTACTATAATTTATTGTTCAAATTAAAAGAAATGAAACACAGTACTTTTAAAACATTTAAAAGCACTTTATAAAAATATCTGCGAGGCAACTTGTCCACACCTCTTAACTTAATCTGACTGAGCTGATCAGCATTAACCTGTGGATCTGTGTGGATTCATGTGCATGCTTTCTGGTGACCAGAAGAGGGCTATGTGCAAACCCGCACACACACACACACACACACACACACACACACACACACACACACCACATATGCACTGCAAATGTTGTTCCACATTTGTTATTTATTTATGAAGTATGAGGATACTATTCATTTGAGTCAGCACCTTGATTTTTACATCCCAGATAATACACACTCATAGACACAAAAAATATGTTTGTATTTTTTGTTGTTTCTTTTAACAGTAGCATAAAATTTGATAGTAAGAATGTTCTGTGACCCAGTCAGACTTCTTCCTTCTGGTTATATTTAAGTTGCTATAATCTATGTATTTTTCTTTATGTATGACAAATAGTATTGTACTTGAAATGTCCAAAGATCAAAATACAGAGATATTTTCAATTGTCATTAGTAGTTTCCTAGAATATTACAAAAATTTACTATTGGTCATCAATGTATTCCCCATTGTGGTGGATAGCTGACTGGAGGGCAACTTCTTACAGCAATCTGAATTGAATTAGCATGGCGCTGGGTGCAGGAAGCTCACTCGAGGATTGGCCAGCCGCTGAAAGGCAGAACAGGAAAAGCTGCTGAAACATTGTTAGGGATGCTGTTTGGAGCTGTGGGAAGCTGCTAGTCCTCTGGGGCTGTGCTGCTGGAGGACCGTGTCGTGCTGGCTTTCCTGATCAACTTTGGAGAACCTTTGGTCCTCATGCTGAGCATTGCTTCCTGGCTCTGGAGGGGAAGATGGTGCCCTGCTCAGCGTCATGGAGAGGCTTGTATTGATTTTCCCTGTGGCTGCTTGGTTTTCCTTATAGCTGGAGGAGTTTGGGACCTCACTGTTGGTGAGGATGGCCATGGTACTTTTGGGGGAAATCTAGTCTTTTCTTGAGCATTGCTTCCTAGCTCCAGTTCAGATCCCTTAGCTTGCTAGCACACCTGTTTCATCATTCTGGCATAACTTCCTAGCTTCCACCAATGATGTTTGGGCCTTTCCAGCACTGATCGTGACACGGACATGCATGAGGCTTTATTGTGAGCTCCAGTTGGACTTGTAGGAGGCCAAATTGTTATTAACTCTAGATTTTCAGCTGGACTTTTGCAGGATATTAGGATCTAGGCCCTCAGCCAGAGTCTTTAGTGTTATTTGTGTGAACAGATTTCCTGCTTCTTGTATATGATTCTTGGGTGATTCATTATAAAATACTACTATAAAATGTGTCCTGTAGTATAGTGTTCCCTTTTCAAACTGGCCAGATAACTCAGAGGACTAAAGTGCCTGTTTAGGCAGAGCACAGCAGCCAAGGTTCAATCCCCTGGAGCACACTGGAATGGGGATTGAAACTGGGTGTGGTGACATGAGCCTGTAATCTCAGTGCCTGGGAGGCTGAAAACAGACTCTGAGTCTGATCTACATAACAAGGCCCTGTAGACTCTGTACCAAATGCATAAATAATTAATAATAATAATAATAATAATAATAATAATAAATATGTTTCCCTTTCAAAAATCCCAAACCACAATACTCATACCTTAACTCCTTCAGATATTATCCAGCTAGAGAACATGCTAAGATACAGAAATTCTTGATTTAGGCAAGAAATTGGCCATTTATGCCATATGTAATTCAGATTTTCAGCTACCTACAAATGCCTCACAGTTTTCTTTTAACTTAAGCTAGTTTCATTTATATCCTTTCATTTGCAAGTGAAAGGGGCCTGAATAACACATCATATATTCTGCTGTACATACATAGTATTTTTATTATACATTCTGAGTTTTCTACTTTAAAATGTGCCCCTACCCAACAATTCTACAATTATCCCTCTAAATTTTCACCCAGATTTCCCATCTGCCAAGTAGTTATTACTGGTATCGAACTTTAAATATAAGATGTATACATTTCTTGAGACAGGAAGGTATTATACATAATAAGTCCACATGATCATAAAGGTCTGGTTCACTATATTTCACCTAAAAAGGCCTCATACAATTTTGTTGAATAAGAGAAAAAATATGAGAGGAGGGCAAGGACAAGGAGACACACTTCAGGCCACACCCCCTGTAACAACAATAGTGAGACCCTGTAGCAACCAAACACATTTTTTTTAAATGTTAAAACAAAGGAGAAAATTGCAATAGCACACCTCCAGCCCACTCAGAACAAATCCAGGAGACAAAGTCATAGAAGAACTTGAAAACCACAAATTTCTAAAATGATAGCAGCCAAATTAAAGAAAACTCCATCTGGCTATAGGAAAAAAAACCTCAGTTCAGAAATAACCTCTCAGGTAAAAAAAAAAATTAACAATTATGAAAAAAAACTTGCTCAAAATATCAAAGGAAGACATAGATAAAAAATGGAAATAAGAAAATGATGGAAACATTAAACAAACAATACTAGAAAGAAATACAATACACTACACACATTCAAACGGACATCCAGGAAATTGACAATTCCAAAATATCTGAAAAATCCACTTGAAAAAAAAATGAAGATACATAGGTTGTTAATCATCCAGAAGAAAAGCTGATTACTATCCTGCAGCATATGCCACTCACTTTGCCTTATGTGACTCAATTGTTTTTAGTTGTTGTTATACATTTCCATTCGTATTTCTTCTTTTCACTTCTTAAACTAGGGAGACTATATGATATTTACACATGTGTGTCTGGTTTATTTCACTTATGAGTATATGTTAAAGTGGCATCCACTTCAATATAAATACTTCAAGCTTATCATTCTTAATAGCTGAGTAATATTCCATTATATAGAAATACCACATCTTTTTCAAACATTCCTCATGTGATGGACATCTTGGTTGTTTCCAAGATTGCTATCACACATTGAGCTGCTATAAACATAGGTACAGAAATCAGCATTGGAGAAATAGAAGAGCCACAAGGCCAACCAACATTTTGGCCCTAGCCTTTCAAGGTCAGTGAAGACTCAGAACATAGGAGAACCTGTACTGGAACATCATGAAACTCAGTTGAGCTCCAAATTTTCTGAACAAGGAGATTATGGAGCCACAGAGAAAAGAGACTGAAGTTTTATAGTGTGCCTGGGGCGAGTCACATGGAGAGAAAACTTTCTCTCAGGCTCTCACAGAGAGCAAACTGGTCAAGCACTGGCAGTGACTCATCCACATGGATGACACAGACAAAGGATCTACATGTACAGGACTACAAGATAAACCCTGGGGGACTTCACTGACCTCATAAGAAACAAAAAAGTACATGTGTTGGTATATAAGTCTTGCTCTATCTAGGTCTTAACCATCTAGCAGAAAAGTATAAAAATGAAGTATACATCGCGGGGCCATAATATTAAGCTAAGCTGTAAATGGCTATGGTCAACAACTTCTTTGAATAACTCACTATTTTTTTTCTTTTTGAATAACTCACTATTGTTGTGGAATGCTGAACTGTGTTTGATTGTGTAGTCAAGTTCAAGCACCTAAGTTAGTTGAATGACAATGGAGTGCCCACCTTTGACAGGCGTAGACAAAGGAAGGGAAGGAAGGGGTATACAAAGAAAAAATCATGATGTGTGTGTATAGACAGTACAATTGGGATAGATAACGCTGTGCTTCTACATAATCCTATGAGAGGCAAGATCTGCACTAATGGTGGTTGGACAGTATATTATGTCAGCCTCTAGTACTATGGTCATCCACTAGGAAAATAATTATTGAAGTTTTGATATAATTCAGGTATAAAACATAAGATAAGTAAACAGCTGCACTCTTAATTTACTGATAAGAGACATCTGCTATAATAATGTCTATAAATATAATATCATGTATGCACCTTGTACAATACCAAAACAGTATGAAAACAGTTTGCAATGTATTAATTTATCGAATCTGTCTTGTTAAGTTGTCTTAAGATGGTCTGATTGATATTTGTATTTCAATAAAATAAAAAATAAATTTAAAAAAATTTAAAAAAAATGAAGATACAATTTTAGACCTTGAAGATAAAATTGCAGTTATTGAATGTGAAAAGAAATATCTCTTAAAAATAATAAGGAACCAGGAAATCAACAAAACAGTAAGAGTCAACACAAATGATGGTTGTTGACAGTGTCAACGTCAAACCATGCATGATTAAAAGAGATAAAGAAAGTCACTACATACTTGTTAGGGGAAAACCATAAGAGGAAGAGATAACAATCAAAAATATATATGCACCCAATATAAGAGCACTTAACTACTCAAGATAAATTTATGAGATCTGAAAAATCAAATCAGCAATTACATAGTTGTACTGGGGGACTTCAATAGCCCATTAACACAAAGACATGTATCAATATCCAGAAAATCAGCAAAGACATAACAGAATTAAACCAAACTTGTGAAGAAATGGACTTAGCAGATCTTTAGAGTGCTCTGCCCGAGAAGATGAAAATTCATATTATCCTCAGCTCTATAGGGGACATTCTTTAAAATAGGACCTAGTACATGCTTAAGTAAAGGAAAAGAAATTAGAATTATTTCTTGAATATTATCTGACCATAATACAATAAAACTGGAGATTATTGACAAAAGAAAAAGGAAAATTTCCATAAACACATGGAAATTACGTAGCAACCTCCTGAACAATCAATTAGTGGGTCGCAGAGGAAATTATAAAAGAAATTAAAATATATTTACAATGAAACAAGAACGCAGATACAACTTACCAGATTCTGTGTGATGTAATCAGCTTTAGAATGAAAGTTTATAGTGGTAAATTATTGCATCAGGCAAACAGACGAAGCCCAAATAAACAATCTTGTGCTGTACCTCAAGCTCCTAGAACAAGAAGAGTAAGTCAAGCCCCAAGCCCAAAGCCCAAAAAAGGCAGGAAATTATAGTCATCGGAGAAGAAATAAATGCAATGGAAATGAAGAAAACAATACAAAGAACTAATGGATCAAAGGCTTGGTTCTTTAAAAGGATAAATAAAACTTATAAGCCCCTAATCAGCCTTATTAAAAAAAAAGGAAAGAAAAAAGACACAAATTCATGCAATGAGGAATGAAAAGTGTGAAATCACTACAGACTCTACCGAAGTTGAGAAATGTATCAATAGCTACTTCCAAACTCTCTCAGAATGGAAAATGCAGAATGGAGAGATTGCTAGATTCACATGAATTATCAAAGCTGAAACAATAAGATATTAAAAGTTGGACTGACCCAATATGAATTAATGAAATGTAAAATGTAATCAAAAATCTACCAAATAGAAAGCCCAAGGCCTGATGAATTCCCAGTTGAATTTTCCAAGAAATTTAAGGAAGATTTTATGACAGCTTTTCTCAAACTCTTCAATGAAATTGAAAGGGAAGCAACTCTCTCAAACTCATTTCTGGAAGGAAGTATGACTCTAATATCTAAACTAGAGAAAGACCCAACCAAAAAAGAGCACTACAGGCCAGTCTCCCTAATAAGCATAAATGCAAAAATTCTCAATAAAATACTAGCACAGAGAATGCAGCAAATTCTGAAGAGGATTGTACATCATGTCAAGTGGGATTCATCCCAGGAATTCAGCACTGTTTCAATATTTTAAAATGCACAAATTTAATACACCATATCAACATACACAAAGACAAAAATCACATGATCATCTCCATAGATGAAGAAAATGCTCTTGACAAAATATAATACTCATTTGCGATTGAAAAAAGAAAACTTACAGAAAAACAGAATACATGGTCTTTATCTCAACATATAAAAGCCATCTATGGCTAACAGACAGTCAATATCACACTAAATGGACAAAAACTGAAAGACTTCACTTTAAAATTAGGAACAGCCTAAGAATGTCCACTGTCTCCACTCCTAGGGCAATTAGACAAGAGAGAGAAATAAAAGGAATAATTATTAGAAAGGAAGAACTGAAATTATCACCATTTGTAGATTACATAATACTCCACATGGAAGACCCCAAAACTCCAACAAAAGACTTGTAAATTTAATAACTAAATTTAGTAGTACAGCAGGACACAAAGTCAGCACCTAAAAATCAATAGCATTTCTATACTCAAACAACAAACATGCCAAGAGAGAAATTAGGAAAACCGTACCTTTCATAGTAAATCCAGAAAAATGAAATATTCAGGAATAAATCTCGGGCTAAGGAGATAGCTCAGTAGAATAACCACTTGCCTGGCAAGTGCAAGGTCCTGAGTTCAATTCCCAGTACAGCAAAAATAAAAAGGAAAAAAATCTCATGAAGGAAGTAAAAGATTTACAGTAGAAATTACAGTATGCTGAAGAGATTGAAGAGGGTTTCAAACAATGGAAAGATAGTCCTTGCACCTAAGTAGGAAGAATCAATATTTTGAAAGTGGCCATACTCCCAGAATTGCTATACAGATTCAGTGCAATCTTGGTTAAAATATCATTAATATACCTTACAGATCTAGAGAAAACATTCCCAAAATTCATGTGGAACCAGAAGAGACCTAGAATAGCTAAAGCAATCCTGGACAACAAAGGAAAGGTAGGAGGCTTTACAATCCAGGACTTCAAGTTACACTACAAAACTACTGTGATAAAATTAGCAAAGCACTGGAAAAAAAGATCTGAGGGTGAATGGAACAGATTAGAAGATGCAGTCATAACTGAAAATACATTTGGCCATCTTATCTTCAACAAAGGGACCAAACACTTACTGGAAGAAAGATAGCTTCTTTTATAAATGGTGCTTAACAAAACAAAACAAAAAAACCCCTAGCTTTTCAAATGCCAAAGGCTAAAATTAGACCTCTGTGTATCACCATGCACAAAACTACAGTCGACAGGGATCAAAGATTTAAATATTAAAACTGAAACATTACATTTACTAGAGTATAAGTACATAGAAATCTTGAGGACACAGGGGTAGGCATAAACACAGTCCAACCTGCACAGGAAATGTCTCAAAGAATCAAGAATTGGGATCTCATCTTTCAACAGTTAATACATGGGGAAAAAATCACCAACAGAGTAAAGAGAAAAATCTATGAATTTGGAAAAAATTATACCTGTCTGTCCCTCACACAAATGACTTCTCTCTAGAACATATAAAGAAAAAATCAGGATCCCAAATTCAGCAACAAATTCAAAAAAGGGCATGTGAGACAAATGTGCACTTCACAAATGAAGAAATACAAGTGACAAATAAATATATGAAAAAATATTCAACATGTTTGGTTATTCAAGTGATACACATTAAAATATTGCTGAGATACCAACTTATGCCACAGAGAATGGCTACCATCAAGAAGTCACAAATAACAAATACTAGAGAGGCTGTGGGGGAAAAGGAACCTTTCTCCACTGTTGGTGGAAGTGCGGACTGGTTCAATCAGTGTGAAAATCAGTGTAGAGATTCTTCAAAAATCTAAGATTACAAGTCTCATTTAACCCAGCTATTTCCTTCCTAGATATTTTCCCAAATGAACTGAAAATATCTACAACAGTGATTTATGTACATCCATATTTATAGCAGTGCAATTTGTCATAGATAAATTTTGGAAACAACCCAAATGTCCATCAACTGAGGAATGGATAAGAAAGATGTGGTATTTTTACACAATGGAATATTATTTAGCTATGAAAAAACTTGAGGCTTTTTTAAGTAAATGGATGCAACCAAAGACCATACTTGTAAGTGAAATAATCAGACCCACATGAGCAAACATCATATTGTCCTGCTAGTGTAAGAACCTGAAAGAGCAAATAAAGTCTAAAAGGCACAATAGATACTGTGAAGAAGAATGAATCTGTTCAAAGGAAGGAAAAACTGGCATGAGTAAAAAGACAATGGAAGGAAGGGGAAAAGATATATATGTGTATATATATATATATATATATATATATATATATATATTTATATATATACACACACACACAGGATAGCTTGGATAATTGTACTGCTGAACTCTGCTGGTCTATTGAAAGTAGCAATTAATGCTTTTATTTTTCTTCTCTTTGTTCTTTAAATTTTTATAACTTTGTTTTTACCAATTTTGCATGTTTATATCTGATAATCTAAACAACTAATTTGAAGATAATATTATGCAATATAAAAATCACCATCAAATTCCTATTATTTTATTTTCTTTAGTGAAATTCTGTGTCATTTCTAAATTTTTTTACCATTTTGCATTCTAAGAAGAAGAAACAGAAGAAAAGGAGAAGGAGAAAAACACCGTATGCTCCTACCCAGCCCCAGGTTTCAGCAACTTCAGTGGAAATCTCTTCACCAGCCTCACCTTACTCAAAAGTATTCTTTCTATTCTACTCTCCATCCTTCAGCTAGAATGGAAGCCACAGGATACAGTGGTTAGATTCACACCTAAGTCCTACATATTTTACTTTCCTAGGCCCCCTTATCTAGAAAAACAGTTCATGCTTTGGCCTGCATGGCTGTTGTGATTACGTATTACAATAACATTCAGGGACTTAGTACTGAGTTCCTACCAAATGCTGGTGTTCTATACATCTTACCTGTCACCATCATCATCTTCTTAACTAGCAGACATTCAAAGCTCAGAACTGGCCTGGCTTCTCCAGGTACTAGTTCCCAGCGGACTGTGAACCTTATGGATTTATACACCTCCATAAGTTGCTGCTCCAAACCTGAGGACAGGACACACAATGGTGTATCAGCCCAAGACTGTGACCACTGGGCTAGGCTCCAGCACAGTTGCCTTGCAACAGTTGGCCTTGGGATTGTACAACATGACAGAGACCCACGTTGGGAAGTTAGACATCTCATGAGCGAAGATGAGTCTGAGAAGTGAAAAAAGAAAGGGGAACCAGCAAGATGTAAATGCTCACCTGCAGCACAGCTACGGTAACTGCACAAAGCTTCACAGTGTGTGTGATGTGTGGTCCGCTCAACCCAGAGATGGAACTAACCACAGCCCCTTGCTCTACAGAGCTTCCTAAATCTTTCTTTCTAGAATGAATAAAATTCCTAGAAATTCAAGACTGAAAGGGAAGTTTTGAAGCTGTGCAATTGCCACAAACATTTGCTTCAACAGAACTGATTTTGTTCTGTCCCATTTCACTTGCCTTGGGACAGAATGTGAACAAGTGTGAGATGGCTTCCTCTCACAGGCTCCCCCTTTTGCAAGAGAGATAGATCATAAACACATAAAGACATAAATAAGTAATACAGCTTCAGAGAATGGTAAGATCTACAGAAAAAAATCAGCAGGGTAATGAGGTGGAAACGGGCACAGAGAGAGAAAGGAGGATCACTCAGAAGGCGGAGGGCATGGCATGTGGCCACTGGGAAGATGAAAATGCTCATAACCCAAATCAGAATGTGTAGGGCAAGGACACATATAAAGCGTGTAGAGCAAAAAGAGGACAAAGATGTTATGTGCTGGCACCAAGTAGAAGTTCAACAAAGGAAGGGTGTTATTGTGTTAGCATCTACTGTGTGTCCTCAGAGGTGACCCAGGTGCAGAGCCTCTGGGCTCAGGGCAACAAAAAGAGCCAGATAACAGGAATCTAAATTGGAGGTGCCTCTTCCCAGGGGAGGGCCCTTTGAGCAAGAGGCTGTCCCCAGGAGTTAGATGACATGTGCGTGGAGCTGGCTGGGAACCAAGTATTCCATTCTGCTCTTTTGTCAGGTCATACATAAAGGGGCATTGATCTCAGAAGATGGGTGTCTCTGGCTTTGATGCACGTGAAGTGCCTGAGGACAGATGATTGTACCTACACAGAATAACTGAGAACAGAGGAGTTTGGCTACCTCAGTGGGCAGGGGAGGGCTCTGCACAGCCAGTTGCAGCCTGAGTGGCTCTAGAAGCTATAGGAAAAGGGCCAGGCCAAAACATCTAGAGAGTTAGAGTTGCCCCAGATCCTTTGTTCTTCTTAATTGTGAAACTCCTGTAATGGGAAAGGGAGTCTGAAAGGCTCCTGCGGCACAGGTAACTATCTCTAAGTTACTTTTTACTCCTTGCTGGGACAAAATACTCGGCACCCAAAATTAAGGAAGAAAGGGTTTATTTAGCTTACAGTCTGTGGAGGTTTCTGTCTATATTAGGCTGGCTCCCAGGCAGAGGGGCATATAGCAGCTCATGGCAGCAGAAGACAGTGAAGAGCAAATGGAAGGGCAGCAGCTGTGGCACTCCTCCACAGAGCAGTGGCAGCTGTGAAGATCAAGCTCCTCCAAGGAAGTGTCCAGAGTTCCTCCTCAACCCTTTCATATATCCTTTTTTGTGCTTAGTTACTTTAGGGAGGGCTCTCTCCACCCTGGGGAGGGGCCTCCATGCCCTACAGTATGGAACTTCCAGCAATGTAGCCACGCCTTTTGCTCCCTAACGTGACACAATGTATCAACCACTACAGTAACAAAAGGTGTATTCTCCTATGAGCTCAAGAATGCCAGTTGGAGGAAGCCAGGGGCAGCTGGGTGGCTTTGGCCTCTTCTCTCAGGGCATACATAGGTTTTTGTGGTGGCTGAGTCTCAGATGGCTTTGAGGAGGAAAGTCTCCTGGAGGCCTGGCTGAAATTCCAGGGAGCACTCCTTGAAAAAGCATGTACCAACTTTGCAGTATGTGTGCACTGGTGACTCAGTGCTGTTCTTTTTTGGGGAAACAATTCACAGATTTGGTTGTAGTCTCAAAAGGACCTATGACCCAAATAACTGTATATAACCTGCTTTCACAAGCTCCCTGCAATGGATGTGATCTACAGTTGAAGAACCACTTTTCTGCAGGGGAGTTGTTCCACAAAATAGACACAATAAAATAAATGGGAAAGACTCTCTGGGCTCATTACTATGTTAGCTGCCTCACATTTAGAATTTAATGCTTTTCACACAAACACACACACACGCACACAGGCACGCACGCAAGCACACACACGCACGAAGCTGCAGTTGTCCATTGGTATCTCCAGTCTACAGATGAGGAGTCCTGTTCAGCAAGGAATTAGGTGAATTGTCTCCGGCTCACACACACAGATGCAGATTTGCATATAGCACTGTCTGATTCTCGCTTTTCTCACTCAGTACCACAAGACTTTCAAAGAGTCAGCCTGTGGAGCTGAGTCTCACAGAAGGACCACATGAATGCATCAAGTCCAGCAGGACACCCAAGAAAAGCTACCTAAACTCTGAACATCTTTTTAAGCACTGTAAACTCAAATCTGTTCCATCAAGAAAGGACAGAAAGCTGAGAATCCCTTGGACGGAAGCACTTTGAGGAAGCAAACAGTCTGCACAAATCTTTCTTTTGAAACCTCTGTGGCTGATGTTCACCAGTATCTGCAACGTGGGGTTGCCCTCTCTTCTAAGATCCTTTCCAGTCCTGAGGTTCTACTTCGGGCCTCACTCACTGTGGGCCCTTTTGAAATCCATGAGTGCCTGGAAAAATCATCAGATAATGTTTTTGCTACCATGAAATTTTAGTCCATCAACCTGTAAATAAAAAAAAAAAATGTACTTTTCATTCCATTCAAATGACTACTTCACAGACATAAGAATTTGGGCAGAATTCACAAACAGCCTATCAGTGCTGTGTACTTTTTTTGATGCCTACATTGGACCAAGTTGGAGGTGAGATCTATCTTTAACCTGTACAGTGGGAAAGGTTCTTTCCCTCTGTGTTCATTTCCTTGCTTGGCTCTCAGTCAAGCCTAGAGTATGTTATCTGATAGCTTAGATGCCCCTGAACCTACAGTGAGACAGTATAGGAGAAGCAGGCAAGTGTGCTTGGCACTGTATTCAACTCTGCCAAGGGGAACTTGGGCAAATGTGTCAGGTTCTCTGACCCTATCTCTTTCTGCAGAAATGGGGAGAGCACTGTCTACTGTACAGGGGGAGGCGAGTTTCAACAATAGTGCTAAACACACAAGAGATTGCTCTTGCTATAATCCCGTATTCACTGTGACTGCAGCAGAGCCTGCAGGGCCAGCCTGGAGCCAGAGAGCGAAGGACTGCAGGGCTGGCCCCAGGAGGAGCCCCCTGCCTTAGGCTGGTCATGTGCTTTTCCCTTGCCAGTTGCTCTTTAAGGAGAACCAATTTCACACTTCCAGATAGATCCACACTCCAAATTATGTTTGTTTTAAAATAATGAATAGTGGCATTATTATCCCCAGTGCTCTCCAGGGCTTTCTGTGCTGAATATATTCCTTTTGCATTAGTAGAACTTCACTGCAGCCAATAAAAGGGCCTAGAACTGAGCTGAAAGGCATCACAGATGATCCATCCTGCCTGGCTGCCAGGTCTGTCTGTGAAACCTTCCCAAGGAGCAGTCAGCCAGGATTCTGATACCCAGATTACCAGGAGGAGCTCCAGCGGTCCCCACGAACACTCGGTAGAAAAGAAATGGGGACAAGCAGGTCTCCTTCATCCCTCTGCATCTCTCTGGCTCTCAAGTGACAGTGCAACAGCAAGTTGAATGATTTAGGAAGCCAGGAAGGAACTGGGTACAAGCTTGTAGGAAACACATCTGCAAAAATGAGGCTGTGCACTGAAAAGCAGGTGAAGTCACGGTGTTTACATGAGACAACGAGGCTGTTTCCAAGGATGTCAGAGAAGCAGTCCCTGCCAGAGCAATGACAAGCCAGGGGCGCATTGCTTCTACCAAGCTGCTTTTACTGTTGTGATCTCCAGAAACAGGCTGTGTCTCGATGCCCTGATAATGAGGACAAGGTAAGCCTCACCACAGACTTCTGCTGTTTTCAGGAGAGGAAACTGAGCTGCCTTTTCCTGCTTTCCATCCTCAATTTGGGAAAGGGGTGGGAACGATTGACCACCTCAGCTTGACTGATATGTACAGTCATGTTCTACATTAAGGGTTGGAGATCTTGTCTCATCCAAGATGTACCATGTTTTATCTGCCATGTGGCAAGGAGGTGTATGGTTAGTGGCACTGTGAGCCCAATGTCACACTAGCAATGTAACAAACCCATGGAAATATTGCTTAAGTAACCAGTCTCCTCTGACCAAACCCCACATCCCAATACCATGCCTGTCTTACCATCCCATATAAAATGACTTTAGGGTCATTTTAATCTCTAAACTTCAGTTAATTTCATGTGCTAAGCATTGTGGCACCCAGAGATGTCTGGTAACAGTTTTCCCAGAAGTTCATCATAAGAGTCAGCATTATTATTATTTCTGTAGGCTCTGCAGAAGTAGAAAGTGCTTGCACATAGGCATGTACCCTTCTTATCAAAAATATGTGCTAGAATCTATGTATTGAGCCCTAGTTACTGAGGATCTAGAGAGGAAAGAAAAAGCAGGACTGAAAAGCAAAAAACTGTATGCTGCTCTGAATTACTTCAGGTTATACAGAACGATACCTTTCAGGCTGCACCTTGCCCTGAGTGGCTCCATTTGGTAAAGTTGCAGTTTGCCCCATGATGTGTGAAAAAGGAGAGGCAGACTGACTTGGAAACTTGACTAGGCAAGCAGGTAATCACGAGATGTTAGACACAGCAAACTTGTCACAAAGGAGAACCTCAGCTACCCCGAACTATCTTGAGCAAGCCAGGTCTGCTGGAGCATACCTGTAATTTCAGCACTCAGGAGGGTACGGCTGGAAAATCACTGTGAGTTTGAGGTCAGGCTAAAATATGTAAATTAGTTCAAGGCTAACCTGCACTCCATAATGAGACCCTATCTTAAAGAAAAAAATAATCAGCACCAACTGAAATAGAAGTTCACCATGATACTAGGAGTTGTGTTTCGATGTCCTCCCAAAGCCTCATGCAGTCATGAGTGGGGCAATCTGATAAAGATAAAAGGGGCATACGCTCTGGAGGCTGAAGCAGAAGGATTGTTGCAAGTTCAAGGCTAACCTGGGCTACAAAGTGAGCTCAACATCAACCTGAGCTGCATAGTAAGACCCTGTCTAAAAAGACCACAAAAGAAATTTTACAAAAGGGCCAGCCAGATAGCTCAGCAGACTAAAGCACCTGCTTAGGCAGAGAATAGCGGCAGGGGTTCGATTCCTGGCATGTCGTGCTGCCCCTGTCCCTGGGGCACAATAAGAGGGTGAGTGAGACTGGACATGGTGGTGCATGGCTGTGATGCAGCACTTGGGAGGCTGAAAACAGGAGAATCACTACAAGTCTGATCTGTGTAGTGAGACCCTATAGACCCTGCAGACCCTATACTAAATACATAAAAAAATAAAGGGCAAAAAATGCTGTTGAAATCCCTTGCTACTTTTGCTACCTGGTAGGTGCCATGAACTGCCCCCTCTGTGGTACCTCACAGTCAAGTCACCTTGTTAGAAAGCCAGTCAATTATGGACTGAAACTTCTACTACAAACTATGAGCTAAATAACCTTTCTCCCCTTTATCTTTGGGTGTCAGGTATTTTATCTCAGCAAAGAGAGGAAAAACAGCTAGGACAGAATTTTTACAAAAGAAATGGGATAGTTGCTGTGATTGTACCTGACCGTGTAGTTCAGACCACTTAGCTAAAAAGTAGCTCTGGAATGCTGTAGACAGAACCTGATGGGAGATTCTGGTCAGAGCCCAGGAGGGCTGAATGCTTGCAGAAATGATGCCAGTAGAGAGCAGGCTTGGAAGGATTTTGCTGAAAGGACTGCACTGGCTGTTGGATTCCAGATAAATGGGTATTACAGCTTGGCAGAAAGCTTGTCTGCATTTTGCTCATGTGCCCAGACTTGCCTGAGATTAAGGGAAGCAGACTAATTAATCTGGCAGGAGTTTGAAGGCCAATTTCAATTTTTCAATGAACATTTCATTTCAGTTAGTAATCTTTTCAATTCTAGAATATTCCATTTTGTTTGGTTTTGTAATTTCTATTTTTTCATTGAAATTGGTATTTCATTCATGTATCATCATCTTCCTGTATGCTTTATTTCCTTTTATATGGCTTCCTTTACCTTTCTGAATTTATTTAATGCAGTTATTTAAAAATTTTATCTAGTATGTCCAATGTCTGAGCTTCTTTACAGGTGGTTTTCATCAATTAATTTATTTTCCTCTTTGTGGAGACATCCACTATTATTTTTTGTATTCTCATAGTTTTTATTAAAACTGTACATTTAAGTATATGACTTGATAATTCTTCAAATCAAATTCTTTTTCCAACGCTTGCTGTTTTTGATCATATAGACTTAAATTTTTCACATCCTTAAAAACTTTTCCACACTATTTTTGCACCAAGTTGTTTGCTGTATGTGGGCCCTGAAATACTTGATCCTTCATTTTGTGCTCCAGTTGTGTTTGCACAGAGATTTTCCTGAATGTCTGAATCCAAAAGAAAGCATGATAAAGAAAACAAACCACTTTTTTCCTGACATTTCAGCTTGGTGTTCTGCCTTGGCCATCCTCAACACTGTACCAGGCCACTTTACCTGACCCTAGAGATCAGTGAATGATGAAAACTTTGTGTCTCTCACATCTTTTCTAAGCATGCATCCTGTTCTGGAGATGTATATGGTACTTCTTATTATTCTAATCTACAGCTTCCCTAAAAAATCCCTTCCTAGCTTTTCCACCAGACTTTAGATGATACATTCTGTGTGTCAGTTTTAATATTGTGACACAGGCCTTTTAGTTACTTTAAAATATTGTATGGTACTGCCTGTCAATTGTCTACCTTGTGTGAGTTCCAAGATAGGCTAAATAGAGAAGAGTGCCTAGCATAATTCCTTCAGGTAGTCCAAGATATTTTAGAAGAGATATACACAATAATTTGAGAAGGCTTCTGCTCCACTCTGCCATCAACCTAGGTTCATATGCCAGATGAAGACTATTATCTCCAAGATCAACTCTATGCTAGAAGGGGACATGACAAGGGAAATTTTAAAAATGATATGCAATTTTCTTACTATTCTGAAGCTTGCTTTTTTAATTTAGCTTATGGCTGTTTTCACTAGCTTAGATTAATTTGGGGGTTGTGGTGTCTGTCTTGTTTTCAGTGCTTGTGTGGAGGTGTGGTAACATCACTCATCAAGACTTTTAGAGAAGCAGTTTCTGGTTGCCTATGAGAACCTGGCCATGATTTTATGTATGAAAACAGGACTCTACGTTGCAATGTAATCATTCACTCTATAATAATCATCAAGTTCTGAAGTATTTCATTATTCCCTGGGGGTGGTTTAGGTGAGATCAGACTTAAGCAGATCCTAGCGAAGAAATGAGATTTCCAAGGCATACAACTGTCTTCCATAGACACCCTCCTTCCATTCACATTCTCACATTCTCTATGACCAAGTCTTGATTTATAGATGCTTCTGAAAATATTCCATATCTTAGCCTCAGTATGCCCATATCATAGTCCTAATTGGGTTTGTCATAAATTACAAAGGATATCCTGTCCAAACACTATTAGTGTAAATCTTTCTTCTCATAGAATTATGCAAAAGTACTCCATATTTATCCTAACTGTACTGTTTATACAAACACAGAATGGTTCTTCCTTTGCATCACCTTTTTTGTATAGTCCTGTCAAAGATTGGTGTTCTATTGTCTTTCAATTATTATAGGTGCTTGAATGCAGCGAAACAATCCAACACAGTCCAGTAGTTCACACTAATAGTGGGTTGTCCAAAGAAGTTGTTGACTAGAGCCACTTACAACTCAGCGTATTATTATGGCCTTATTTTATGTACCTCGTTTTTATACTTTTCTACTGGATGGTTAAGACCAAGATAAGGCAAGACCTATATCACAAAAAAATGCAACTTTCATATCTGATGAGGTCAGTCAAGTCCACTCAAGGTTTATCCTGAGACCCTGTACCTCACTCTGTAGATCCTTTGTCAGTATCAGCCATATGGATGAGTCATGGCCATTGTTTGACCAATTTGCTTTCTGTGAAAGCCTGAGAGTAAATTTTCACTCCATGTGACTCTCCCTAGGCATACTATCGATCATCAATCACATTCCTCTGTGGCTCCATAATCTCTTTGATCAGAAAATTTGGGGCACAACTGAGTTCCATGATGTTACAGTACAGGTTCTCCTATGTCCTGAGTCTTCACTATGAAAACAATGTGCAATGTATTAATTGTTGAATCTCTCCTACTAATTTGATTTAAAACTGTCTCATTGCTATCTGTTCTTCAATAAAATAAAATAAATGTAAAAAATAATAATTATGGGGCCAAGAAGATAGCTCAGTAGAATAAGTGCTTGCTTGGCAAGTGCAAAGGCCTGAGTTCAATCCTGGGTTCCACCAAAATAAATAAATAAAAATAAAAATAATCAAAAAAATTACAAAGGAAGAATAGATTATATTATTAAACAAAATTTAGTCAGTAAATATTTATGTTTACTTTGGTTGAATGGAGAAATATTAAGTAATATAAGTGTGCACTGTTTTGTATGCAATGATTAATAGCCATGTAAATATGAATGACACTATGTAGGAATTAGTGACAGGAGTTAAGGAAAAGATACATGCGGATGGATCACTCAAAAAGCCTCTGTTGAGTTCTTTTCTTTATGTGAGTTATCAGTAAGAGATTCTTTCTGTCATCAGGATAAATAAATAGAACTGTGGATTTAGCTGATTGTCTCCCTCAGCCAAGGTGGCCAAAGCAGGAATGAAGGACATAGATGGGCTAAATAACATAGGTTTCACCTGATTTACACTAAGCAGACCATCCTTTCTTTATGTTTCTGCCTGCCAGAGACACATGTTGAGCATAGCTACATTCTACAGGGAACCAGATAGATACTTGAAAGCAACACAATTGTAATGATTTCTTCCATCATGAGTAGAATTTTCACCATGGATGCGTTTGTTCCCATGGGAGATTGCTTTGCCTTGGTCATGGATTTACTTTAATATCTTAATGCGTCTACCAGTATCACTATCCAAAAATTTGTGCAATGCCTTATTTACTATCCTACTATTCTAAATGTTGTTTCTAACTATGGGACTCATTTGTACAGTTTTGCAAAGTGGTTTTATCAATATATGTTCCCGCTGGAAGTAGATGAGAATCTCCATGGCTACATATCCTCACTAGAACTGTTTATTGTCAAATTCTATTTGTACATTCATTTTCTGGTGAAACTGAAAATAAGAATACTTTATAGCTTAACAGTTCATTTTATCAGTATATAGTCTAAAATTCTCTTGAGAAAGTTCACAAGAAGATACATATAAAATGTTGCAGCTGTATCATTGAGGGTAGCAAACAAATGGAAACAACTTATATGTATATGTACATAAAGAATAGAAAAGGTACAGGGACATAGATAAATTCACACAATGCGTATGTCAAAATAAGTGAATTATAGAGGTCTGAATGGAAGCCCAGTAATCTCTAACTTGGAAAAATATCCCAAAGCAATTCCAGTGAAAAGCCAGACATGGAAATGATGTAAGATTTTCAGCCAGCCTCCTTCATAAATAAATTTTAAAAATGTCTCCCCATAAGTTTAAATAATTGTGGAAGCTATATTTCATGCATATTAAATATGGGCAAGTAGAAATAAAGCAAAAATGAACACACCAAATGAGAAACCACAACATTCACAATAACACGCATAAAAAATGAAGTATTTAGGAATCAGTTTCACAAAGGAAGTAAAAGAATTATTCAGTGAAAATTATGGTATTTAGAGAAAAGAGATTGAAGAGGATTGCAAAAAATGGAAAGATATTCCATGTTTCTGGACAGGAAGGACCAACATTGTGAAAACGGCCATATTCCCAAAATTGTTATACACATTCAATGCAATCCTAATTAAAATACCATTAGTATACCTCACAGAGATAGAGAAAACTTTGTTCAAATTCATATGGAACCAGTAGAGACCCAGAATATCAGAAGCAATCCTGGAAAACAAGGAGGCATCCTAATCCTGGCCTGAAATTATACTGTAAAGCAATTGTGATAAAATCAGCATCATACTGGCATAGACACAGATTTGAGGATCAATGGAACAGATTAGAAGATGCAGACACAACTGTAGACATACTCAACCACCTTATCAATGACAAAGAGGCCAAATATGTTCATTAAAAGAAAGATAGCCTCTTTAATAAATAGTGCTGGAAAAACTGGTTTTGCACATGATGAAGGCTAAAATTCGACTCATGTCTATCACCATGCACTGAACTACCGTAAAAATGGATCAAATATTACATTAAAATTAAAGAAAACATTAAAACAGAAACACTAAATCTTCTGGAGGAAAATGTAGGTAGAAATCTCAAAGCCATAGGGATAGATAGAAAGATCATGAACAACAACAACAAAAAACTATAAGGGAAATATTTCAAAGAATCAATAACAGGAATCTCATCTTTTTGAAAAGTTTCTGCACTTCAAAGCAAATCTCGAGGAGTAAAAATAAAACCAACAAACACAAAAAATTATAAACTGTCCCTCCAACAAAGAGGAACTTCTGTCTTGAACATATAAAGAATTTTTTAAAAATTAGGCCCCAAGAATTCAAAGACCCAATCCAAATATCAGCACTGAGGTGAATGTACAATTTTCAGATGAAGAAATACAAATGACAAGTAAATATATGAAAAAATATTCAACATCATTGGTCATTTGAGAAACATAAATTAAAACAACACTGAGATTCTATCTCACACCAGAAAGAATGACTAACATCAAGAAGTCAGCCAATAACAAATGCTGGAAGGTCTGTGGGGAAAAAGAAACACTTCTCCACTGCTGGTAGGAGTGCACACTGGTACAACCATTATGAAAATCAGTGTGGCAACTCCTTTCAAAGCTAAGATTGGAGGTTCCATTCAAGCTAGCTATTCCCCTCCTCGGTATTTTTTCAGCAGAACTGAAAACATCATACTGCAGTAATATGTGTGTACCCATGTAGTGCAGTTTGTCATAGCTGAATCCTGGAAACAACCCAAATAGCCATCAACTGAAAATGGAGTGTTATTCAGCCATAAAATAGGATAAATTTGAGTCTTTTGTCAGCAAATGGATGCAACTGGAGACCATACTCTAGTGAAATAAATCTGACCCTTAGGTGTTAACATCGTATGACCTCCTTAGTGTGAGAACCTAAATGGAATCTAAAGGATACAGTAGATACTGGGAAAAGGTAATGAACTTATTCAAAAGAGTTACTTAGTTAAGAAGGATAGGAGAGGGAGTAGGTGAAGAAATATATTTATGTATGTAAGCAGTATGGTTTGGACAACTGTACTATGGATTTCTGCTGGTCTGTAGAAAGCAACAGATGATGTTTAATTTGTTTTACCTTCTTTTTTTCAAATGTTTCTCCCTTTTCTCTTAATTTCTTGTGTATTTCTTTCTTCTTCCAATTTTGTATGCATATATCTAATAATATGAATAACTGGTTGGAAGACAACACTATGCAGTACAATAAATACTGTGAAATTCATATGGCTTTGTTAAGTAAATTCTGTATCACTTGTAATTTTTCCATTTCAACACTGTTTTGTAACTCTCTTTGAAAAAAGAAAAAAAACAAAGCACAAATCTTTGCCATGGTGATTTAATAAATCTAAAATCTATTTAAAAAACCAAACTCTTTAATACATTTATCATTCCTTAGTCTCTTTAAATTTATATCATATTTATTATATTCTCCCCAAAAAGTATCATCCAAACATTAGATGATTTTATGCTTGAAACTGTATTATGAGAACTATCTAGCAACACATATGTCTATTAGTTGAACTCTAATTCTTTATTTCCTATCACAAAACTTAAAAAAATTTATGATTTCAATAATTATTTCATTTATTTTCAGTATATAAATGACCATGGTTGTATAATATTGATATTATTATTTTTAAAAATTATATTTTATTGGAAATATATCTCTTAACCAGATAGATGGGTTTTATGAAAATATAGTGCACAGTTACAATTTCTATGTCTTTTAAGGTAAATTTCTTTCTATAACAACAAACTATATCAAACAAAGCACATTAAAAAGTGGACAAAGGGCCACCCAAATAGCTCAGTGGACTGAAGCGCCTGCTGAGGCAGGTGAAGTGTCTGGGGTTTTATCCCACACATGCAGTGCAGGCCTTGCCCCCGAGGTGATTGAGACTGAGTGTGGTGACTGTGCCTATAATCCAGCACTTGGGAAGCTGTAAACAGAAGGATCACTATGAGTCTGATCTATGTAGTGAGACCTTGTAGACCCTATACTAGATATGAAAAAAGTGGATAAAATTGGAGGAAAAAAATAAGTGAATTAAAGTTACAGGTTGCAGTGTACGTAAATCTCAGAAACAATATTGAATCAAAAGTCTTTGCACAAAAATACATGGATTATGATTTGTTTACATAAAATTCAAAAACAGAAAATTGTTATTTAAGGGAATAAGAACAAGTATTGGAATCCATAGAAAGAGGGGGGAGAGAGAGAGGAGAGAGAAAGAGACAGAGACAAAGATAGAGAAGAGAGGGAGAGAGAGAGAGGGAGGGAAAGAGAGAAATGTTTAACATAAAATCTAAAACTTCCTCTTCCAGAGTGCAGAATTTCCCAGGTGTCTTCTCAGTTTGCTCAATGAGATGCAAAAGGAACTGATGTGTATCACTCTGAGCAGAGTTAGTGCCAGCTGCCTGCTGTGTGACCTCTGGTCTCCTCCCCTCACTCCCACTCAGGAGAGTCTGTGGCCTGGCCCTCGTGAAGACTGAGAAGGGTCTCTGGCCTGAGGCGGTCTTGGTATAAGTGGAAACTGAATTTTATGTGCTAAGCTTGGAGACATAGGTATGAGCTACTGCAGCATCAACTACTCTTTCCTGTCTAATGCAATGGACTTGAGTGATTTATTTATTTACTTGTGTGCACACATTCAATTTTCCATCAAGAAAATAAAGCCTATGATTAAGAGACAGAGTTGGAGAACGAAATGATCAGTAGCAAGTCACACATGTCCCACCATGCCAGGCAGTTTCCTGATTCAAGTAATTTCAAATTCTGGAAGCTGAAGCTGTTTTGTGTTTTTAAAGAATACTGCCTGCCTAAAGGAACATCAAGACCTTAAACGGAATAATGCATGCCACTTATTCAATAAAATACAAAATATGTTGTGGATATTAAATGAATGTTAATTGCTGTTCCCTTCTTTCAAGAAGGGAAGTGACAAAGGTTTAGAACACTAAAAGTATTTGGTTAGTTAAAAGTACGTTAGTGTTTTGACTCAGTTAAGACCAAAGACAATGTAGGCAGAAAGATCTAAAATCAAAACTCAGTTGGAGATGGTTAGGGTTTTCTATTTTTCTTGCCTATCGTCTGCTTAATGCAATATTAGGAACAGGAAGCTCATCACAAAGGTGATAATGGGTCATGATTCACCACCTCCAGAACCAGAGCAGTCTCTGGCTAGTGTGGGATCTTGTTTCAGTGATAATGGCAATTAAAACTAAGACTAACAGCAGGAACTTCCCAGGCAAAGCTTTAATTCAAAAATAAAAAAAAAAAAAAAATTTAAAAAATGGAGAAAGGACTTTAGCTTGAGAGAAAGAGGAGCTGAAAAGGCACAGGTCAGATGGAGAAGTTGGGGACTGGCCCATTAATGGAGAAAGGAACCAGCATTCATGAGGCTTCTGGAATGGTCCTTTGGCTCAAGGGAGCAACTCATTTCATATGACATGACTGCTGCTGGTGAGGGGAGGTCTGGGTTTTGGAGAGATTTCGCTGGAATCCAGTGTGACTGCAGAGCACTGACCTGACCCTTCTAGGTACTCATTCCAGGGAGAAAAGTCAATAGTATAACGTTCCTGTGAACACCTCATCTTAGTATCTTAGACTTAAAGGGAGATGAAATAGGTGACATACATTTAGTCTTATTAAAGCTTGCACTACCTACCAGCTTTTAGACAGGTTCTTCCAAATACTGATATATGTGTACCTATGTTTATAGCAGCACAATTTGTGATAGCCAAATCTTGGAAACAACCAAGGTGCCCATCACCTGAAGAATGGATGAAAAAGATGTGGTAGTTTTGTGAACAGAGTGTTAATCAGCTGTAAAGAATGATAAACTGGAAGCCTTAAATGGATGCCACTTGAAGATATACTCATAAATGAAATAAGCCAGACCCACATGTGTAAATATCGTATAGTCTCCCTAGTACAAGAACTCCAAAGAAGAAATACAATTAGAAAGGTATAACACAATTAGAAGGAAAGCAAGAACTTGAGGGTTAGACAATGAAAAGAGGGCAGGGAGAAAAGTTAGGAAACATAGCCTGGACAAAACCATAAGACAATGTTCATGAGAATTATCAGCAGGTTGTTGAAACTATCAGTTACTTGGTGGGATTCTCACCCTGACTAACTATATATGCTGATACCTGTGAACTGAGCAACTGCACTGAGGATAGCAACGTGCAATAGTGGGGTCATGCTTGGAATGCCTGCCATTCTGGTTTTCTAAATATGTACTGCTTGTCATGGCATACCCATTATGGCCAGACTGTATCTCAAGTAAATGTTTTTTTTTTAAACAAAATGGGTAATAAATGAAAAAAAGAGGCAAGAAAAAACCATGCACAGGACATGCTACAATGATATGTATGGATACATGTCCAAATTGCTGTGTAAAAAATGTAACTGTTCATTCACATTTTTTAATACTTCTTTATTTTTTCAATTATTTTTCCATATGCTGTAGAGACTCAAAGTTTAACATATCACTACTTGATGGAAAATACATGTTTCATCTTATGCCTAAGATGTTTGATATTCAGAAAGCTAGTGAGGTTAAACCTAATTGCATATGTTGTAGGGTAGTAACAAGCTTCTCTTCTGGAGGGTTAACAACTAAGTTTGCAGATCAAAAATTGGAGAAAATGAAGGGCTGCAACGACAGCCAACATTTTGGCCCTTGCCTTTCAAGGTCAGTGAGGACTCAGGACATAGGAGAACCTATACTGCAATATCATGTAACTCAGTTGTTACATTTGGTCCCAACTTTTCTGATCAAGGAGATGATGGGGCCTCAGAGAATGTGATCAGTGATGTAGTGTGTGCCTACATTTTCTCAGCCTTTCACAGAGAGCAAATTGGTCAAGCAATGGCCATGATTCATTCACATGGCTGACATTGACAAAGGATCTACAAAATGCAGTGCAGAGTTTCAGAATAAGTCCTAAGGAGACTTGACTGTCCTTGTCAGATACAAAAGTTACATTTCTTGTTATATAGGTCTTGTTTTATCTTGATCTTAACCATCCAGTAGAAAAGTGTAGAAATGAGGTATGAAAAGTGAAGCCATGTTCATACCCTGAAATATGAAAGGCTCAAGTCAACAGATTCGGACATTGCCTATCCTGTGGATAATGCACTATTGTGGACTACTGTACTATATTGGAATATTTTGCTGAATTCATGCACCTGCAGTATTTGGATGGCAATGGAATACCTATATCTGACAAAACTAAACAAAAAAGGAGATATAAATAAGGACAATTTTTTATCTGTATATACAAAATAGTTAGGATAGATATATAGCTACTTTCTCTTAATTCACTAAGAAGAAAAATTTATACTGATAGTGTTTGGGTAGGATATCATGTCTGCATCTTGTGCTATGAATGACTACTGCAAAGGAAACAATATGCAATGTGTTAATTGTAGTAATTCTCCTACCAATCTGTTTTGAAGCTGTCTCATTGCAATTTTTTTCTCAATAAAATTATTTTTTAAATTTTTTTAAAAAGTCATCTACATGCAGAGCCAAACATGACTGTGACCCAAAGATTTAAGATAATAAATGAGGTAGCTACAAAATGAAGGCAGAGATGTCAAGCATGGTCTTGCATTTATTTTAACATTTATTAGTACATGTTTGTAGTATTTAATGATTACATTCACCTTAAGGGATTGGTACCTGCGCATAACATATTTCAATTCCCTTCTTTTTCCTCCTCCTTCTAACCCCTTTTATTTTTCCAGTATTAGATCTTAGATTTTTCAAATTACTATGTAGTCCTTATGAAGTTAATTATCACTGTCCTGGTTTCAGTTACCAACTGGGCTTCTGTAGGCCCCAGTGAAGATTCACTATTTTTTGTCTGTTTTTAGCAAATGCAGCTTTTATGCACATATTTGTCTCAGAAGAAAACACAACATGGATGACACAGACAAAGTATCTACAGAATAAGGTACAGGACTACAAGAAAAACCCTGAGGGGACTTCACTGACCTCATAAGAAATATAAAGTACATGTGTTGGTATATAAGTCTTGCTCTATCTAGGTCTTAACCATCCAGCAGAAAAGTATAAATATGAAGTATACACTGTGGGGCCATAATATTAAGTTGAGCTGTAAATGGCTATGGTCGACAACATCTTCAGATAATTCATTATTATTGTGGAATGCTGGACTGTGTTGGATTGTGTTGTCAAGTTCAAGCACCTAAGTTAGTTGAATGACAATGGAGTGCCCATCTTTGACAGGTGTAGAGCAAGGAAGGGGTATAGAATGGAAGAATCATGATGTGTGTGTATGGACACTACAGTTGGGATAGATAATGCTGTGCTTCTACATAATTCTATGAGAGGCAAGATTTGCACTAATGGTGATTGGACAGGATATTATGTCAGCTTCTAGTACTATGGACAACCCCTAGGAAAATAACAAGGTAGAAAGTATTAATTATTGAATCTTTGATGTAATTCAGGTTTAAAAAATAAGATAGTCTCTTAATTCACTGATTAGAGACATATGGTATAATACTGTCTGTAAGTATAATATCATGTATGCACCTTCTATGATACCAAAACATTATGAAAATAGTTTGCAATGTATTAATTTATGAAATTCATCTTGTCAAAGTATCTTAAAACTGTCTCATCGATATTTGTGCTTCAATAAAACAAAAGTAAAATAAATTAAAGAAAAAAGAAAACACAAACCATTCTTTCCTGAGGAAAAGGCAGAGATCTGACAGTTTACAAGTCTATCCCCCGTAAGTGATGACCACCACCTTGTTTTCTCACCCAGTGTCTTCTTGGAGAGGCTGTGGCAGTGACATCCTACTGATGCATCTGGCTCTCGAGGGTGGTTATATTGAGAAACTGAGAAAGAAGGTAAGAACACATTCTTACCTTAGCAGAGGTCTTGAGTGCACCTGTCCTTTGCTCCCATGGGGCTCTCTGTTCCAGGACCAGCTGGACACCACGAAGTTCACTGTGACTAGTACCAGACTGTCAGTGATGTCATGCCCCTGCTTGCTCTGGGCAGAACCAAAATTACTGTTCCTCTCTAAGAACAAGTTCACACCCTTCAGTCCCTAGTCTGCTGTTCCTTCAGAATAATGAAGCAGTTCTGAAGTGTGCTACATTTACAAAAGCCAGGGAATGAATGAGAGAGCTGCAGGGGTTACTAGTGAGTAAGAAGCTACAGGGCAAAGAGAATGAAAGATAACTCCATGTTCTTCAACATAAAACTTTATCTAAATCCTATCTTGACCTCCACTTGTTCTTTACTCTTACTTACAGACCCAAAGGACCCAGAGGTACTGTTGCTTTTCTTTAGAGATATCCCACCTTCTATGGGCCGACCAGATAGTTCAGCAGACTAAAGTGCCTGCTTAGGCAGGCTCAGTTCAACTCCCTTTGTGCCATGCTGGCCCCGCCCCCAGTGTCGTGATTGACACTAGGCATGGTGGTGCGTCCCTATAATCCCATTACTTAGGAGGCTGAAAACAGAAAGATCACCATAAGTCTGATCTGTGTAGTGAGACCCTATAGATCCCCTACTAAACTGTATTAAAAAAAAAAACATAAATCAGATTTCCCACCTTTCAAATATCTCCCTGCCAACTCTTCTTAGCTAGAGCTAATGTAAGTTTAATGTAAATATCTTACCCATTTCTTCCTGACTTTTCATTATGAACTATTTGTTATTGTTCAGATCCAAGGATGCTTTTCCAATTGCTACCTAGCCTTACTATTGGGAACTGTAGAAGCTTTTCCTGGGAGTTGTCTTCGTTTTCTTCTTCTCCTTCTTCTTTCTACATACCCTCAATAAAGTCTTTCCTCACAGAGATCTCTCTGTCTCAGGAGTTTTGTTTCACTATTATCTTCTTTCTTTCCCAATGTCTGCCTTCCCCCGTTGTTTCGGTGGCTTCTGACATTGCTAGGAACTTTAGATTCCTAATTCTCATCTCTGAGCATGGAAAGTGTCATGTGGAAGGCATTTGACAAACCCCAATGACTTGTCTCCATCCTCAAAACTTATGATTAAATGGTTTAGCCTGGTTTCCAAAAAAAAACTTGCATTTCTATGAAATTTTAAGTGATGCTATTAGTCTGAGACCCTTGCTTTGAAGAGCATCTCTTTTTCTCCAGAGTTCAGAAAGGCAAAAATGCAGATATGCTCCTGCCAGGTTACAAGGTCTCATCTCTAGTCACATAGGTGGTTTGGTTATGCATTTCACTGAGTTCCATCTTCCAGGCCTGCTGTCTGTTCCTGTAACTCACAAGTGATCCCAGTAGTCTGCATTAGGATCTTACAGGTCAGTCACCCAATCAAATAGCACAGAGTGGTAGAAGCCTCCAAGGAAAGGCACCCACGGTAGATTTCTTAAAAGTGAACATTTTCTTAAGACCAATCTATTATTCTCTCAGAAGCTATTGTGTAGGCTAATTGTGAGGGTGACCTTCGGGGGAAAAGGGGACAAGGCATCTTGGTCACCCTATGGGGCCTTTCCAGCTCTAATTTTTCTTCTTATAATGAAGACGGATGGGTAATGGGATCAGCGTTTTGCCCAAGGCCTGCATGAGTCTGTAGGAACATTTTCCCACTGCGACACATTTGTTCTGTGGGGAAAGGATGGATGCTGGAGGCAGAGTTGCTGACAGGAAGCCAAAGCCAGCTGTCTCTCTATCCTCTGCTTCCTTGTGCTTGACTGGCCCAAGGGGACCACATGTCCTCCTTCCTGTCCAATGTGAACTGGCACTGTGAGGGTTGGTGACTGGCCCTCAGCTACAGCCCCCAAAGGGCAGGCTCTGTGGAGGAATATGATCCTATTAACCCATAGTCATTCCTCTAGGACAGCTAAAGGAGCCAATAATAATTTCAAGTCTGACCTTTAAGTGCAAAGAAGTTACTGAGATTAAAACCAAATTGGCACACTATGCAAAAAAACTCTGAGAAATAAACAATGCTAGGATGGGTGCAGGCCAGTTAGTGAATCTGTGATGAACAGGGAGAACTGAGATTTCCAAAACAATTTCTGAGTACCTGGTGATTTAAACATCTTCCCTAAATTGTATAGTTCGGGCAAATCCTGGAACTTAGACTACATCATCTTAATCATATGAGGGTCAGAGAGGGTAATTGATTTGTTGGAGTTTTGTTGAGTGGCAGAGGATGGCTACAAAGTCTGAGCTCTAGAATTGTGTCCCAGAATCAGAAAACCTTGATTTCTGCAATGTCAGACCTCATTTAGATCAGAATGATACAGACTATTAGGGAACAAAATGTCTGAGAATGTCTCCTCTGGGACAGGTGACCACAGAGCAAGGAATGTGACAATGTAGGGGATGACTGTCCCAGGCAGAGTACAAGGCATGGTAAGGTCCTGTGATGAGAAGGAGTGGAAGTGTTGACAGGCACAACACTCCGTCCAGGTACCTAGAGTTCAGTAAGAACTAGAATAATGGTAGGCACAGGGCAGTGAAAGCCAGAAAAACAGCAAACAGTTCACAGCTCCTTGGCTTCATAGCTCTACCTTGGACAAGGTGATTCTTCACTTGTAGTCCCAGTTGGCTCAAGAGCACACTATGGATGATGATGCCCATTATTCAGATTATTTGGGGTCTAACCAAAGGCATAAGGAAAGGCCCATCGCAAATAATTTAAGCTACTGTTTTCACTTTCTTTGCACCTCCCCTATTTTGTACCTTCCTCTTTCTTTTTATTCTTTAAGAACTCCATCTGTCCTAAGCACTAGATTCTGTTCTGGTCCCAAGGCATATGGAAATCACTCAAGCAATTTTCTTATTCTCACTCTCAGAGGTAAAGGTCATGGTGAGTAGAATTAGGCTGGTGATCTGAAGATTGGTTTCTTATTGTATGGGAGAAAGAAAAAGAGGAGAAATGCTCCTTGAACCGTCAGAAAAGGAATGCCAAGGAGATGCTATTTCAGCTGCATTTTAAAAGATACCCAGAAAATTCAAGGTAATTCATTATTCCTCCTGGCAGACAAAAGAATAGCCACCCAATATGTTTACATCCTGATCTTCATAAGCTGTAGCACTTGTCTTATGTGGCAAATGAGAGTTTGAAGATATGAGTAACTTAAGGACTGAAAGATTAGGCAAATATCTTGGATCACCTATGTGGGTCTTATTTTGGGCAAAGGGTCCCGTTATTATGGTAAGTACACATTTGTACCACCATTCTCCAATGATAGCAGTTTCACCAGCACTATCTTACTGAGTACTCTAGATTTCACTTGATAGTCAATTACTTGGACAATCGCAAGTTCTTTTATTCCACCTTTAATCACTGTGGTGATTAATTGATAAATTGATAACTTAAGTGAGGAATGCCTTGATTCTGAGTGTGGAAGACCCAATTTGAAGAGGACTGTTTTTGTATCTTTTTGTTAAGATACAAAAAGAGAATGAGAGGGAAGGATGTCAGCCCTTTGCTTTTGATTCTCAACATAGATCTAGCTAAAAGCCTTTAACCATAGCCATGTCACAGTCTCAGTGTTAGACTGCCTTCAAATTTCTATTGCAAAGATAATTAATCCATTGCTCTTAATCTGTCTTTTACAAAGCCTCCATCCATGAGCAAAATGCAGACAAGTTTTTTGCTGGAGCAAAACACACATGATCTGGAGTCCAACAGCCAATTAAGTCCTCTTTACCAACAGAAACGTCTTGATTCTGGTCTTTGTTGACTGCATTTCTAACAGCATTCTGGTTTTCTGAGCTCTGAAAAGAATCTCCCATAGAGATTGGCTTACAGCATTTCAGGGCTGCTTCTTCAGTCTGCATCTCCAAACCTCTCTAAACTTTGCACAAACCAGCTCCAAGGGCTTCTGAAGTACAAAACCAGATAGTGTCACAACAGCATCCCACTCCTCTGGTATCAAAATCTGCCTCAGTTGCTGAAACAAAATATCAAATACTCAAAGTTATATAAGGAAAGGGTTGTTTTAGCTCATAGTTTATAGAAATTTCAGTCCATAGTCAGCTGGCTCCAAGGCAGGTGGCTTCGCTGAGGGGCATCACAGAGGAGAAGCAGGCCACTGCAGCAGCAAGCCTCCCTTCTCTTTTTTGTGTATCCAGGCTACAAGCCTATCAGTGATGCTATGCATGCACAGGGTGAATGTTCTGCTGTCAGTAAATCATGCAACCACGTTCAGAACTATGCTAAACCAATTAAAGACCTCATCTAGTGCCACTTACCCTTAATCTTAGTATCACGCACATGACTCAGTACTTGTCAAAAGTCTCATTTATAAGTTCATGTGGTCTTAGGAGGTGACATTTAGATACAGTTCATATCAGACACATTCCTCCAAATAAAGTAAACATAAGAGGGTAAGAATGGAGAAAATTGGGGATAAAAGAGGGTAAAATGTTTAGAAAGCAAACAAGAAAATGCCAAAAATCTTTCCTCATTAGATATGATTTTACATACAAGTGGTTTAAATCAAAATGTAGAGTTAGATAAAAATGGTTTTTACAAATTACTGAACTATGTGCTATCTACAACAGATGTAATTTTGATTCAAAGACATAGCTGCAGTTTGTATGTGTCTTCCCCCCAAATATGCTGTATAGTTAATCTCCAGTGCAGCAGTGTTTGGAGGTAGGACCCTTGAGATAGAAGAGTAAGGGAGCTGTACGACCATGACAGCCTCCACCTAGCTTTCAAAAGATAAACATGACAGGATCAATGGAAATTATAAAAGGGCTTGAGGCTGAGAGTTTGATTTCTTGCCTCTCTCTGTGCTCTCTTCCCCTTCTGCTTGTCATGAGATGATAGATCAAGAAGGACCTTGCCAGTTGCCAGCCCCTTGATCTTCAACTTCCAACCTCCACAAGTGTAAGAAAAAGGCTGTGATCATTATGAATTGCCCAACTGTCATATTTATAAAATGGACTATGGCAGAAAATTGCTACTGAAGAGTTGGGCTATTATTATAAAAAATGCCTGAATTATAGAAAGTACTTTTGGAGCTGGGGTAGTGGGTAGACTTGGGACAAATTTTGAAATGAAGGCTATAAAGCACCTCAGATGTTGTGAATTGTCCATCAAGGACAGTGCCCAAGTTAAAGCAATGTGGGAAAATCCTAGACCTTAGTGATTTTGTAAGTGGTCATGATCACAATGTCATTGGTAATGTGATTGGTAAACTCATCTTGAATGAAATGAGGAACAAGGTAACAGAAATAAAGGCCAAAAAATTTGGCAGAACTCTTTTCTGTGCCTTGAGCCTCTGTGGAAGACACAACTTAAGAATGATGAACCAGAATATGTGGCAGGAGAAATATCTAAACAGAAAAGTGTTCAATGTGCTGCATAACTTTTCTGGTTTTTTACAATAAAGTGAAAGAAGAGAAAAGTGATATAAAGTTGGAATAAAGAAAAGAAGCAGAGTTAAAAGATTTGGAAAACCCTCATAGTGGCCATGGAGAGAGCAGGAAAGTACAGTTAATGTTGCTGTTTACTAAATAGATTAATAGAAGAGTGACCCACAAAGCATTTTTGAAGATCTGTGAAAGATGTGACCTTGAAGACAGGATTCTTAAGATGTACCAGTAAGACTTCAGCATTCATTTCCCAGGTGCCTCAGGACACAGCTCCCTAAATTCCAGGGTAGCAGTCCTCTGCCAGCCTGGCTGTGACTCACATAGGCCCAGATTTGTCTCTGAACTAGCCTAGGAAGGCAGGAGAGCTGGCCTTGGTGGAATCCATATGCTCCTGACAACAGACACAACAGTTGAGTAGTGGGCCCATGACAGCCTCCACCAGAATTCCAAAGCAGGTTTCAGGGTCCAGGAGGACACTTTTGCAAGGGATGAGCCACTGCTGAGATCCCTCCCTTGGCCAATGTGCAATGGAATTATGAGAATGAGATAGTCTGAAAAAAAAAAAAAAACCCAGCCTGTGAAGGTGGTGGGCATGAGCCTCCATCCTGTGAGAACTGCTAGGAGGACTGAGTCCAGCGAAAGCCATATGTAGGACATGAAGTCAAAGAAATGATCCTGGTATCTTAAACCTTAAGACGTTTTTCCTCCTAGGTTTTGAATGTACACAAGCCAGTTGTACCTTTCTTATCAATGATTACTTTTTAGAATGCAAATGTCTACCTCATTCTTGTCCCAATATAGTGATTCAGAAGTATTTTTTCTTTAATAGTGCAAGATCACAGCTAGGGAGAAATTCACTTCAGTAAACTGTGGAAGTCCAGAGACATAATGCTATGGTTTCAATGTATTGATCCCAAAATGCATGTTCTGGAAATAATGTAAAAGCATCAGAAGATGGCATGCTTGACAGGTGATTAGGCCTTGAGGGCCCGACCCTAAACTGCAATAGGACAATGGCAGCTGTAACCGAGATGGAGGCCACAAATCTGATCTTTTTCTTTCTTGTGTTCCTTCATTCCTTCTGCCTTCTGCAGCGAAATGACACAGGAAGAAGTCCTAACCAAAGTCCAATCCCTAAATCTTGGACATCCTAGCCTCCAAAACTGTCAGAAATAAATTTCTGCTCATTATACTTTGCTCTGTTTGTATCATTTTGTTGTAGCAGTATTAGACTAAGACATAAATATAGATATGTTGAAAGTGAAAGGATAAAAAATATATTGCATGAAGTGATAACCAAACGAGACCAAGTTTTTATGCTAATGTCAACCGAAGTAGACGTTAAGTAACATACTATTATCAAGCACAAAGACAGACACATATCTTTGAATGAATCACTTTCTCATGCAGCCACAACAATGATAAACTATATGTGTTGAACAATGAATCTCAGCAAACACTTACAAAACTGAGAGAAGGTGCAGACAGGTTGTGATAGTAGTTGGGGACAGCAATGTGCTATCCTAGCAGAGGATAGTATATTGAGAGCAAAGAGAAGGAAGATACAGAGGACTTTGAAGATTCTATGAATCAACAATAGTCACAGGAACATAAAACTAAGCAACAGCAACATTCACATTCTCAAGAGCGCATAAAACATCTTCCAGGCTAGACCACATGCTAGGTCACAAAATAAGCTTTGGAAAATTGTAAGACATTTACCTCATACACATTATTTTCTCCTACTACAATAGAATCGTTTTAGATGTCAATAACAACAACAACAACAAAAAAGAAACCACAAATATGTGAAAATTAAACAACTCATCCTTACCACACCGGTGGGAAATCACAATGGAAATGAGGAAACATTTATAAATGAATGAAAATAAAAACAACATAACAAAAGTAACAGAATGTCCAAAGGAAATTTTATAGTTATAAAAACTTACATTATAGCTCAGCGGTAGAGTGTTTGGCAGCATGTATGAGGCCATGGATCTCATCTCTGCCAATAAAAAGAAAAATAAGCTACATTCTAAAAAGAAAGACTGCAAGCCAAAACCTAAATGTATACCTTATGGAACCAGGGAAAGAACAAAAAACTAAATGATAGCAAGAGGAAGAAAGTAAAGATTCAAATTTAGGTGACTGCAATAGAGAACAAAGCTGGTATAAAAACTTGCTGAAACAAAAAGTTGCTTCTTTGATAAGATCAAGAAAGCCAATGACTGTTTAGCTCTAGTGACAAAGGAAAAAACAGAGGACGTTCAAAATCAGTAATGAAAATAGGGATTACAGCAGATGCTCTCCAATTAGAAAAGGCTATAAGAGCGTAGTATGTACTTTTACAGTCGACAAAATAAGTAACTCTGATAAAATGCAGCAATCCCCTAGAGAGCACACATTACTGAAACTAGCTCAAAGAAGCAGGCCTACAATAATTAAAATATGAAGTCAATAATTTTAACCTCTCAACAAAGAAAGATACAGGTAAGCATTACCAACATTTATTGACTCAGCACTCATATTTTCAAATCTTTCCAAAATGTTAAAATGGAAGGACACCTTCAAATCCATTCTGTAGGTTCATTTTACCCTAATAACAAAGATTCAAAAATTCACAAGAAAATGACAGCTTACCATCCCTTACAAATAAAGATTCATAATTGCTCCATCAAGTACTAACAATCCAGAACACAAGAACATTTAAAAAAATTATACAACATGATCAAGAAGATTTTTTCCAAATTTTCCATGATGGTTCAGGATAAGAAAGTTAACCAACACTGTATACCATGCTAATAGGATAGAGAAATAAATAACTGTATTAATTAATGCAGAAAATGCACTTGACAAAACCCAATAACTTTCCATGATTAAAAAAATAAAGAACACTCAAAATGACAATAGAAGAGAATTTCAGTATGATAAAGAGTGCTCCTGAAACTCTAAAGCTGATTCAGCTCTCCATGGTTAAGGAAGGGGAAGGGGGCTCAATTTCATTGGCTTTGGGAATTACCTGGGGATTAGGGGAGTGCATTTTTGGTTGTCGTTGAAGCATGGCCTAGATATCTATGTCTGATCTCCTACCCCTTCTGCCCTTTTTTCCCCTCTCTGGTGCTCTTTTCCTGATCTGCTTGCAGGCAGATGGGAACTGAGCAGTGTTTCTCTGCTACAGCATTCTGCCATGATGACTGCTTTGGCGCCAGTTGATTATGGACAGAAAACATAGCAGATTACATTTTCCCTTGTTTACATTCTGAATTGGAGATATTGTACCTAAGCAAGAAAAAAGCTGACTAATGCAATGAGGAAAGCAAAAACTTACCCCCTGAGAGCCAGTGAAAATCTAAGATGTTTGCTTTTACTACTGCTATTCAGTATTATATTGGAATTTCAAGCAAACTCATTAAGGAAGAAAAAGAAATAAGATAGCTAAGTTGGAAAAGAAGTAAACAATCTGTATTTGCACATTTCATGATCTTGTGTTTAAAACATCCAGAAGCCCACAGAAAAATAGGTACATCTAATGCTAACCAGATAATCCAATAAAGTCCCAGGGCAGGCAAGATCACCACACAAAAATAATTTATTTTTTCTGCATATCAGCAATGAACAACTTTTTAAAAATAACAAAGTAACTTCACCTATAATATCTTCCAAAAGAATAAATTGCCTTAAGGAAGTATACTACATATCTCAAAATTTGCTGACAATAATGAAGAAGACCCAAATAAATGCCCAATATTACCCAAACTGTTCTACAGATTCAGTGTAATCCCTGTCAGTATTCCAACAACCACTTTTGAAGGCACAGAAAATGGAATCCTCAAATTCATACTGCAACCTTCAAATTCAGTAGGTTAAGAAGGAGTGAAAGATGATTCTTTCTTGATGCTAAAACCACAAATTTGTAAAAGTCAAAGAATGTGGTTCTGTAGTAAAGATATATACAAGTAAACAGACTAGAACAGAGAGTTTAGTAATTACCCCATGCATCTGGGGCCAACTGATCATTAACAAGGCTACAATGACCATTCAGTGGGAAAAAGAATTGTCTCTACAACCAACAGTGTTGGGAAAGCAGAATAGCCACATCTGAAATACAAGGTTGGGCCAAAGGAGCTGACAAGCGCAAGGGCCCCAAGTTCAAACCCCAGTTCTAATACAATAGGTTGAACTCCAACATCTTACCATATGTAGAAGTTAACTCAACATAGGCCTACATCTTAATGAAAGGAGCTAAAATCACACATCTCTTAAAAGAAAATATAGGGTTAGATCTTCATACCTTTAGATTTGGCAACAGATTCTTCTTTGATATATTACCAAAAGTTGAAAAGCAATAAAAGTGAGATAAGTTGGATTCTATCCAAATTAAAACATTTTGTGCACCCAAGGACATTATCCAGCCTACCTGGCAAGCGCAAGGTTCTGAGTTCGATTTCTAGTACAAACAAAAGACATCCATTAGAAAAGGCAATCCACAGAATGGGAAAGAATATTTTCAAATCATGCATTTGATCACAGTTTCATATCCAGATTATTTACATAACTCTTAACAAGAACACCTAATTTCTAAGGAGCAAAAGATGTGAATGGCCATTGCTCCAGAGCAGACATACAAATGACCAATAAACACATGCGTCAATGCCCATCATCATTAGTCATTAGCGGACTACAAGCCAAAACCACAAAGCAGTACAGCTTCCTACTCACTAAGTTGGCTACAGTTTTAAAAAATGTCAAGTGCTGGCAAGGCAGTATAGATCCTTGAATCACAGTTCATTGCTGGTGCAAATGTAAAATGGTTCAGCTGCTATTGGAAATCACTTGGCAGTTCCTTAAAAAGTTAAATGGAGAATGGCTATATGACCCTGTAATTCTACTTCTGGGGATATACCCAAAAGAATGAAGCCAGGGATTCATGCAAATATATATGATTATAGCATCACTTAAAGTTAGAAACAGAGCAAATGTTTTTCACTGGATGAACAAATTATGATACATTCGTACAATGGAATATCACCCAGCCATAAAAAAGAACAAAATATGGAGGAACATGGAAATACAGATAAGCCTCAAAAATCAAAAGCCAAGGGAGGAAGCCAGGCACAAAAGATCTGGAGTACGAGATGATTTCATTTACATGAAATTTCCATAATAGATAAACCCATATAGAGAAAAGGGAAATTGGTGCTTGCCAGAGGTTGTTGAGCCAGAATCAGGAGAAACTGCTTGCTAGGCAAAGGGTTTGTCTTGAAGTGATGGAAATATTTTGGACCTAGAGATGGTGGATTCACAACACTGTGAGTGTACTAAACACTGCTGAACTGCTCACTTAAAATGCTGAATTTTATGTTATAGGCATTTCACCCCTGAAAAGCACAGAAGGTGAGCATAGTTGTCTATAGAAGATGCATATTTTTGCTCCCAATTCCTAGTGCTTTAGCTCTGTACTTCCCCATCATGTTCTGCTGACAACTCCTTAGGATCAAAGTTCTCAAGTTCTGTTAGATCTGATGCATTTCCGAAATAGATGGCAGAAGCCTGAAATCTTGCACTCTCCCAAAACAAGTAGGCTTAGGCTGGGGAGACAGTTCAGTGGTCTCAGCACCCGCCTGGCAAGCATAATGACCTGGGTTTGACTCCCAGTATCACATGCCATGCCAGCTACCAAAACCAGGTGTGGTGGCACACGCCTATAATCCTAGAGCTGGGGAGACTGAGACAGGAGGATCATTATGAGTCTGTGCTGTGTAGCAATACCCTGTACTAAAAAAATACATAAGTAAACAAGTAAAAGATTTTTTTAAAAATTAAAAAGCAAGTAGGCTTGTGGGTTAACCTGTAAATGTTTCAAAACAGGCACTCAAAGGTGGTATAAATTGCCTACAAAATCCAAATGGACCCCACAAAATGGCTTTGTGTCTTTTTGCTGTGCTCATGTTCTTTTATAAGAAAATACTGGATCATGCCATAGGCCACTGGATAGCTGAAAGCTTAACCATGAATTAGTCTTCTAAATTTTCCTTGGTTTTTCCTCCCGTTCCTTGATCTTCATTTATGTTCCACAGTGCGCTCGATGGAGCCATCATTGGTCATGTGAAAATGAGAGCACAAGAACCTGGATAATTCACTGATAAGAGATATCTGCTAAAATAATATCTGTAAATATAATTATCATGTATGCACCTTGTACAATATCAAAACATTATGAAAACAGTTTTCAATGTATTAATTTATTGAATCTGTATTGTTAAGGTGTCTTGAAACTGTCTGATTGACATTTGTAGTTCAATAAAAAAAAAAAAAAGAATAGCAAATTAACAAAAAAAAAGAAAGAACCCGGATAAGCTTTGGAAGCAGCCTCAACATGAGGAAATTTTCAGACGAAGCCCACAGATAATGACTGAACACAGAGGTCCAGAGTAGCCATACCACAGGTAGGACCTGCCCATCAGTACCACTGCCACTCCCATCCATCCCATCCCCACCTCAGCTCAGCCTCCTGTCAGATCACTGTGCATTAGAGTCTCATGGAAGCTCAAACCCTGCCATGCCCTGGGGAAAGGAGGGGGCATTCTCTTGGGACACACTCAAGAGATCACCCCCAAAATTTGTGCACCTTCCCCAGCCTCAGTGGCAACATTGTCTTCCACACAAACAGCACCTGTACCAAAGATGACAGGGATCACTGATTTAATATATTCACTGCAGAAGTTCCAATTATACAATGGAACATACCTTTTTTTCTTAGAGCACAGGCTGCTTTTCTAAATTAATCTCACTTATATTTCATTCCAAACTTTTTAATAAGTATATCAAGAGTGAAACATACACCAACATAAAAATGTAAAGAGGCTAATGAGCTGTCTTTAAGAGCAGAAGGAATATCTTGCAAAGACTTTGAAAAAACAAGATTTTTCATAAGTATTATCAGAGGCTTTAAAGTGAAAATAATTCAAGTTAATTTCAATGATGTGTCAAATGTTTGTCCTTTAGGAAAAAAATCTAAATAAAGTGGCTGTAAGTTTTTGTGTTAAAAGTGACACATTTTATATTGTTTTAAAATCAGCTAAGAATAATTCTATTTTGACTATTAATTTGTTGTGCAATAAAAATGTACAATAAAAGTTTTAGTAATGCACAGCCTTGTATTCCTTAGTAAAAAGGAAATTTTTAGTAAATTAATGGACCTATGGGAGAAAAGTGTACTTGAAATTGTAGCATACACATAATTACAGATTCCTTTTAAAGAAGCATCAGTACTCTAATGATAGAGAAAAAAAATGTAGTCAAAATATAGCACTTTTTACACTAACACAGAGTAACCGAGGGGCCATATTGCTGTGGCAAATGTCGGCCACAGAAATACAGCTCGGCAGCATGGATTTCCATTTTGTTGTTTGACCCCAAATTTTAAAAATGCTTGAACCATTTGAGGAAGTATTATGTAAGTCAGCTTAAGAGTCCTATGATGGCATTAAGCATTATTTAAATGAATCTTCTAAATTTGGCATGCTCTTTTTATTCCAAATCAGATGTAAATCTTTTATCAGTATATTCAATAAATGTTACACCATAAAACAAGTTTGTGTGCTCTTAGAAAATTGAGGATTTTGAAAGCAAAGCTTGCAAACAAGATGACATTTAAATCTAATGCTGCAAAAGCAAAAGAGAAAATGCACACATTAAATACAAACAATCCAAATGTTGTTCAAGGTTTAATTTTTAAATTCTATAATTGCTCTTTCAAATATATCAACTTGTGGGAGGGATCTTTTAATAGCAATCTGGTTTTCACTTCATAAAATTAATTTCTGGCAACAGTGCAGAATGAAATCGAGAAGAACTCCAGTGTTCCGGTTTAGTAACCTGTACAATTGGAGAAATAATGAAAATAATTATAAATATGGATAATTTATTTGATGAGATTTGCTTGTGAAAATATTTTTCAAAGAAAGATACACTTGATTGAAGCAAAACAACAGTACTTTGAAAATACATGGTCTAGTAATTTTAATACAAAAAATGGAATTAAAATCATTTCTACTTACCACTGTTTTCTCTGAAATCATGTCTATACTTCTAAAGAAAGTAATTTTTATATAGAAAATTATGATCTAAAGTGAGAGTAACTGAAATCATCAATAAGTTGAAACTCACTACTCAAATGTATAACTTTGAAAACATTCTGTTTGAAAAATAATATTGAAGCAGTTGGGGAAATAGCTCAGCTGTCTAAGTACCTGCCTGGTAAGCACACAGACCCAGGTTCAGCCCCTGATACCACTTACCATGCCACAGTCTGCACTGGGCCCTGTGCTGCGGTGGCCACTGAAACCAGACACTGTGGCAATCCCAGCACTGGGGAGGCCGAGAGAGGAGGATCACTACGAGTCCAAACTGTGTAGTGAGCCCCTGTATCAAATAAGTCTCTAAAAGAAAAATAATATTTATTAAATTCTTAAAAATATCAAAGACACAAATGAGGCTACAAAATTGATGAAGCTACATAAGTTTGTCCCATGAATAAATTATTTGTAAATACTTTACTTTGAAAACTCAATATAAAATATTTTTACTCTGCTCTAATGTATACAGAAAGATAACATTATTTTTATGAGTAATTTATAAAAAAAAGTATGAAAACTATTACTTATAAATGCCATTAAAATCAACACAAAAAATAAAAGTGATAAAAATCAAAACCACATGCTGATATATAGTAAAATGATATGAATTAAATTAAATAATTATCTAGCCAATCTATCATATCCATTCCTCTATTCTTGGCCTTGCATAACAGGTGCAGGGTACCAGGGTGCATCATCATATCATCTCCCGGGCCAGCTAAATAAATAGAAATAAAAAAGTGCACAGTGAGAGAAAGAATAGTTTGAGAGTAGTATAAGAACCTAGAACCCAGTAGATGCTGTCAGTCTTTTGCAGTCTGATGACAGTCGTATTCGGCTATGAGGACAGTGATTTCCAGAACCTCCAAATACATTAAAATTTGTAGAGGCTCATGGGTCATGTGAAATGGCACAATATTTGCATCAAGCCCATGTTATGTTGTCCCATATACATTAAGTCATCTGTAAGTTACATAAACTAATATATGTAAATGTTATGAGAACAGTTGCTATATTTTATTGCTTAGGGCATGACAACAGAAAAAATGATGTGTGTATGTTGTACACAGGCCATAGCTTTTTAACTCTTTTGATCCGAAGTTTGTTGAATCCCAGCATATAGAACCTGTGCATACAGAGGGTCAACTACAGCGACATGAAAGAGGTGGGCCTAACTTCAGACCCAGTGAAGTCCATTTTGTTTCTCTGAATTCATCTCTCCTTGTAACTGTCTCCTTCTAAGTTTAACTAAGTCACTCTCCCTGAAAGATGCCTTGGGTCCCAGGTGGAACAAGTCTAGTTGAAAAGCATTTAGTAACAAAAGAGAAAAGCAAAACAACTTTCTGGGTGTCAACAAAGTTCTGTATGGGCATTCCAGAGAAAATGACTCAAGATAAAGATAACAAGACCACAGCTAGGCCAAGCTGACCTGAACGGCTACCATGGAAATCCCCACTCTTGATTTTATTTTCTGTATAACTCAAACAGATATAAGCACTTTTGTCATGCTTATATGTATATTGAATGAAGAGCCTTCCAAATGAGCTGCTTCTCTAGCCTTTTTTTTTTCTTTTTCTCTCATTTCATGTATTTGGTATAGGGCCTCACTCTGCAGCTCAGACTTGTAATGATCTTCCTCCCAAGTGCTGGGATTACAGGCACACACCACCATGCCCAGTCTCATTCCCTATCTCAGTGCGCAGGGGCAGGGTTGGCACTGCACCCTGAGGACTGAACCCTGTTCCCTGAGCCTGCCTAAGCAGACTCTTTAGTCCACTGAGCTATCTGGCTGACCCTTGATTCCTTCCACATTTCTGTCTGTGTCAAACCTCACTTACCAACAACCTCTGTTTGATTTGCCAAACTTGTGGTTAAATATGGCATATTAGTGGTAAGGGTGCTCCTGAACAAAATCTGCCATCAGATTAGGAAGTGTTACAGATGAATCAAAATGTCCAGGTAGAGTTTTCAAAGGCTAAAGGAAAACTGTAATGGATCTCTCCTGTCTCTGGTCTCTAAAGTAGAAAACAACAGATTTATGGATGGTGTCACCTGCAACAAGTCCTGCAGGTTACAGTGCCGCAGTTCTCTTGCTTGGCTGAAGTCCACTGGCTGTGCTAATTACTGAGACGACTTCATGTGTGGCTATGCCAAACGGCGTCTTTATTTGTGTGATTTTAGGATTCTAGTGAAAGAAAGGCAAAAATGGCTTCTAGCCCAGGAACGCATTTGTGAGAGGACAAAGGCAACAAAAGGTGTAGGAAAATAACTGGCTCAAAGTTTTAAACAAATGTTTCCCTTTAACAACGTTTGCTGCTAAAACAAACACAGACTAGAATGACCATGCTTGGCTCTCGAAGCAAGACAAGCTAAGCGTTTCTCACCCAATTCCTAAATTAGCGAGCTTACATTTTTCTGGGTGCCAGGAAGTGAAATTTCATCCAGGTTCCAAACCCAATGCCTTCTGGATGAAGGCCATTGGATCACAAAAGGCACCCAGCTTTTTGAAGGCAAAGTGCTATCAGTAGAAGCAGGCATTTCCTCCAACTACAGGATGATGTGGAGTCCTGAGGCAAACAGCTTCTTGTCTTTTCTGACAAGTTTCTGCCATGCTTGATTCATTTGTTTAAATTCATTCTCTCTGCACCTAAGAATTGGCATCTTACTCCTCATTTGGCTGGGCACCCTCTTCCCTTCGTGATGCCTTCCACCTTTCCATCTCTGCTCCTACATGCCTTCACACTCATCCTTGTGGTCTTCTTCCAGCCCAGCCTTCGACCATGCATTTCTCACATTTTTAGTCGCGATGTGCCTCCTAGCTCTTTCAAATCCCTTATGTGTGCTCTTATTTGACTCTCTCCATTGAGACCAAAGTAAGGAACACCTCTTCTCACTGACCGTGTTCTCCCAGAATGGTAAATCCTCATTGTCCCAAGTGAACCACCATGTACTCTTCCTAATCTATTCTCTGCAGTTTCTAATCTATTCTCTACATAGCCCTATACCCAGCAAAAGAAAATAAAACCCCCCTTTCCTGCCAATAAATGGTCCTTGTCTCCATGCTCAGCTCACAACTAATCTCTCCTTGTTTTGACCACTCATTCAACAGTGATTTCCTGATAACTCATTTGGGCTGTGCTCTGAATTATAAGATAAATGCATGGAGAGCAAAGACACTGTTCCTGTTCCTATGAGTTAACTTGGCTCTTGCAAAAGAGAGAAAAATACTACAGCCTGGGTGGTTCAAATGCAGAACCTTGTATCTCATAATTCTAAGGGATGGAATTCAAAATCATGGGGTCGGCAGTTTTCAGTCCTTCTGAAAGCTCTAGAAGGACTCTAGTCCATGCCTCTTCCCTATTTTCTGGTGTTCGTCCCAGTTCTTGGCATCCTATTGCTTGGAAATATTTTACTTCAGGCTCTGTCTCCCTTATGATACAGCCTTCTACTGTATGTGTCTCTGTCTCCTACTGGATATCATCTAGGAACACTAGTCTAAATTCAGGGCCTAAACTTATCTAGTATGATTTTATGTTACATTTACCTTATATCTGCAAAGCCGCTATTCCCAGATTAGGTCTGAGGTTCTGGATAGAGTGGTTGACTCTTCAACTTAAAACATTCAATCTCCTCATAGATGAATAAAGAATGAATTCACATAAGTTTGATTTGAGCTTCAAGAAACATAAAATGCTATGAAAACACATGGGAGGAACACCCAACAAACTTGGGATTAGAGAACACTTCCCCCAAATACTTACATTATTTGAAAAAAAAAGTATATATTAATTATACAGAATAATACATTCTCATAATGCTGCATGTAGATAGCACACTGTTTTTATTCTCACTCTCTCTTACCTTCTGCTGCTTCTTTCTTGCATTCCTCCCCTGACTCCTTTCCTCTTCTTCCCAAACCTCCCTTCTACTTTCCTGCCATCTCTCCTTTTTACTTCTAATTAATTTTAGATTCCACTGGGGGTAAAAATGCAATATTTGATTTTTGGAGCCAGGTTTAAATTGACTAACCTAATTTTCTAAAAATTATAAGAATTTCCTACAAGTTCTTGTCTATTGCTGAAATATATGTATTTTCCTTAACCAGTTCCAATCATTTGTTGAAAGGCTGACCCCAGGTTGCTTCTATAGCTCAGCAATCATGAATGGACATGTAAGTATTACTACAGAATATGCTTCTTGATTTTTTTGAAACTGTACTGAGGGGTGGTATAGTTAGCTTGAATGGTAATTCTTGATTCAGTGTCTTAAGGAATCTCCATACTGGTCCTTTTTTTTTTTTTTTTTTTTTTTTTGGAGCTGGGGATTGATCTCAGACCCTTGTGCTTGCCAGGGAAGCATTTATTCAACTGAGCTATCTCCCCGGCACATTCCATACTGGTTTCTATAGTGACTTTGCTAGTTTACATTCCCACCTATAGTAGAGAAGGGCTCCTTTCCCCCATTCATGCCTTCTCAATGATAACTCTTCTGTCCAGGGTGAAATAGCATCTCAATGTAGTTGAGATTTGCATTTTCTTAATGGCTAAGATGTTGAACATTCTTATTGGCCATTTGCACATCTTTTTTTCAGAAGAGTCTATTCATTCTGTTTTCCTGTTTATTGACATGGTTATTTGATTTTTGGTGTTCTTAGTCCTTTATGTACATTCTCTGTTGAAAAAATAAGTAGGAAAGTCTTATTTTTATTCTGTATGCTGCCTTTTCACTTTCTTGATTATTTCCTTTGTTGTACAAAAGCCTTTCGGTTTGATATAGTCCCATTTAGAAACTCTCTGTGTCTATGACTTCCAATGTATCCCCTATATTTCTTCTTGAAGTTTCTAAGTTTCAGTTATAGGTTTTTGTTCAGTTTTAAATTGCTTTTTGTACAGAGTGAGGCACACGGGTCTAGTTTCAGTCTTCTGCTTGTGGATATGCATTTTCCTAGAACCACTTTTAACAAGTGAGGCTATCTTTCCTCCAACATATGTACTTGGACCCTTCTCTAAAGCCAGATGACTGTCGCAGGTGGGCTTGTTTGTTTCTGTGTCTTCTATTCTCTTCAAGTTGTCTGCATTTTATTTTTGTTATTATGACTTCAAAGTAATATCAAAATTGGTTAATTTGATGGCTGTAGTATTATTCTATTTGCACAGGATTTCACTGACTATTCTGAGCCTTTCCTGATTCCACATGGATTCTAGGATCTTTGTCATACATCTGTGAGAGTGCCAATCATATACTGAGGAGAATTGTATTGAATTTGTAGATTGCTTTTTGGCAATATGGCCATGTTAAGAATTAACATATTAATTGGGCTATCCATGATCAAGGAAGGCATTTCCACTTAATATCTTTAATGTTTTCTTCAAATTCTGTTTAAAACAGTTGTATAATTTTCACTGTAAAGGGCTTTTATGGTCTTATGTTTGATGTTTTAGGGGATTATTTTTTGCTTCCTTGTTTAATTTTATTCCTAGGTACCGTGGACCATTGACTTAGGGCCTCAGTGTATTCCTGAGTGCTGGTGGTAACTTAAGTTATCACCTGAAGGCTCTGGCTCCTCTGCACAGCCTCCAAAGTCTCCCTCTTGTACACAGAAAATCTCACTTTCCTTAGAGACATTGGCTGAGAATTTCGCAGCCCCATATGGGAAAAGGTGTTGTAATACTCTTTCCAGAGCTCTTTAAGGGTTAAATTTGTATCCCAGACCATCTGGAAACACAAGCAGCTGGTATTTGGTCATAACCTAAGACTTTCACCATAAGTTACAACTAAAATTCCAGTTAAACCTGAATTTATGATCTTAGACAGGTCATAACTTGAGGGACCACTGTATTACACTGTTCTGATCTGCACTGCATTGTACGGTATTTTTAACCTCTTGTGAATGGAATTGTGTTCCTAATTGCTTTTTCTAGAAATAGATCCACCAACACCATCCTGTGGACAGAATCATTTGGACATATATCACCTATTCAATGCCCTGAATAAAACCTGACCATGTTTCCCAGAGGCTTCAAGACAAATTCTAAGTTAGTAAAATCAGAGACAAAACATCTTTCCTTGGTCTCTAGTCTCACCTTGTCCCAAGCATTCTCTCTGCCCTCAAGAACTGAGTTCACTTTATTCCTTCAGTTGCTTTTGTTCCTTTCATGTCCTGCCTTGGCACAGTCAAATTCTTCAGGATGATTTCTAGACCCACTATGGCCTATGAATGATATTCTGTTTAATTTTTAATTTTTATTGCTATTACTGCAGCAGCCTGACTCTTGGCAACAACAAAAAAAAATTTTAAAGTAAGCAACAGTTCTTTTTTTTCTTCAAGTATGTAATGCTGTTTTCTATTTTTTTAAGATGTGTATATTTAATTGTTTTCTTCAATAATTTTATTGAGAAACAAACAACAGTTTCAAAATCAATTGGTAGGACAATTTCAATAATTCATACATTGCATATTGTTGTCTTAGTGGTTATTCATTGTACAAGATGTAGACATGATATCCTGTCCACCAACACTATTAGAACAAATCTTCCTGTTCACTGAATTAAGAGAGTATAGCGGTATATCTAGTCTAGCTACTTTGAATATACAGATAGAAAATGGTCCTTCATTTCTATCTCCTTTTTTCTTTAGTTTTGTCAGAGAAGAGTATTTCATTGTCATTTAAATATTGTAGGCGCGTGAATTCAGCAACATATTCTAACATAGTCCAGTAATCCATAGGAATGGCAGTTTCAGAAGTTGTTGACTTGAGCCTTTTATAGCTCAGCATATTAATCCGGCATTACTTTTTTTAATAGAACAGTTTCAATAATTAACATAATTTATATCGTGATCTTCCTAATGGTTATCCATAGTACATGAAGCAAACAGGTTATCCTATCCAAAAACGATTACTACCAATCTTTCTTCTCACAGAATTATGCAAAATTAGCTGCATATCTATCCTAAATATTCTGTATATACAAATCCAAAATGGTCCTTCCTTTGTATTCCCTTTTTTGTTTAGTCCTGTTAAATATTATAGGTGCTTGAATTCAGTAAAGCACTCCAACACAGTCCAGCAGTCCACAGTAGCAGTGGGTTATCCACAGAAGTTGTTAACTAGAGCCTTTTACAACTCATCATATTAATATGGCTTTATTTTATATACCTCATTTTTATACTTTTCTGCTGGATGGTTAAAACCAAGATAAAGCAAGAACTATATAACAAGAAATCTAACTTTTGATAAGGTCAGTCAAGTACCCTCAGGTTTTGTCCTGTGACACTGTACCTCACTTTGTAGATCCATTGTCAGTGTCAGCCATGTAGATGAGTCATGGCCATTGCTTGACCAATTTGCTCCCTGCAAAAGCCTGAGGGTAAGTTTTCTCTCCATGTGACTCTTCTTAGGCACACTATACATCATTGATTGCATTCCTCTGTGGCTCTATAATCTCCTTGATCAGAAAATTTGGGGCACTACTGAGTTCCATGATGTTACAATACAAGTTCTCCTATCTCCTGAGTTTTCAATGACCTTGAATGGCTAACGCTAAAATGTTGTTTGAGCTTGCAGCCCTTCCTTTTATTCAATTTTTGATCTGCAAATTTAGGTTGTTGACCCTCCAGAAGAGAAGCTTATTATTACCCTGCAGCATATGCAGTTCAGTTTACACTAACTATCTGTTTAAATATAAAACATCTTAGGCATTACGTGTAACAGGTATTTTCCATCAAGTATTGATGTATTGAACTTTAAGTCCTTACAGAATATGAGGAAAAAATTTAAAAATAAGAATAAATACATATTTTACACCAATTTAGAAATCTAACCATATACAGCATTGTAGCAGGGCAGTCCTATAATATTTTTCCTTGTGTCTTTTTTTTTCATTTATTACCCATTTAAAAAAACAAAAAACTTTTAGTTGTGAGACAGTATGGCAATAATTGGTATGTCATGACAAGAAATATGTATTTAGCAGACCAGAATGGCAGGCATTCTAAGAGAGATCCTTCTATTACACATTGCTAACTTCAGTGCAGTTTCTTGGTTCACAGGTATCAGCATATATAGATAATCAGGTTGAGAATCCTACCAATTAACTGCTACTTTCAAAAACCTACTGATGTTTCTCAGGATCATTGCCTTGCCCATCTTTTGCATACAAATGTATGGCTTTGTCCCTGTCCTGTTTCTTAGCTTTTCTCCTTACCCTCTCTTCATTGTCCAATCCTCAATTTCTCTCTCTCCTTGTAATTGTGTTATACCTTTCTATTTGTATTTCTTCTTTTGATTTCTTTTGCTAGGGAGACTATATGATTTTTGCACATGTGGATCCGGCTTATTTCACTTATGAGTATATCTTTGAGTGGCATCCACTTAAATATAAATGCTTAAGTTTATCATTCTTTAAACTGAGTAATATTCCATTGTATAAAAGTACCACATCTTTTTCAACCATTCCTCATGTGATGGGCATCTTGGTTGTTTCCAAGATTTGGCTGGCACAAATTGTGCTGCTATAAACATAGGTACACATATATCACTATGATATGATGTTTTCAGTTCCTCCAGGAAAATTCCCAGTAGGGGGATAGCCAGCTTCGATGGGATTTCCAGTTCTAGTTTCTTAAGGAGTCTCCACACTGATTTCCATAATGGTTGCACCAGTCTACATTCCCACCAGCAGTGGAGAAGTGTTCCCTATTCCCCACAGCCTCTCCCACATTTGTTGCTGGTTGATTTGTTTATGATAGCCATTCTTTCTGGGGTAGCAACAATTCCTTGAAAGCATGTTGGTTATCTGTTTACTCACAGCGCTCAGTGCAGAATCTGGCCTGTGGCTCAATGTGAGCCTCACTCTCCAAGTATCACAAGAGAAATGTCAGATGGATCCCAGCAAGATACCACAGGCCAGGAGGACAGAACTCACCAGAGACCAACCTTATGTCACCATGATCTTGGGCATCAACCGTGAGCCCCTTGATAGGCTGAATGAACTAGTACTAATATGGATAGATTAGATAGATAGATAGATAGATAGATAGATAGATAGATAGATAGATAGATAGATAGATAGATAGATAGATGATAGATGATAGATAGATAGATAGATAGATAGATGATAGATAGATAGATAGATAGATAGATAGATAGATAGATAGATAGATAGATAGATAGAAGTTTGTCTTCTGTAAGGTTTGACAATTACCTCAACTATAAAAATATAAACGTTTATCTATGGACTCTCAACTCTAATCTTTTGATGTAGATTTCATTTCCCTCCAACTTGATTATGCTAACGTTGTATAAATTTTTGTCATCTACAAGTGCAAGTCCTCTGCTTTTGTTCCTTATCAAGATTCTTTTGCTCTTCTGGTCTTTTACGCCTCTATATTAATTATAACAAGTTGATGAATTTCTGAGAAGAAAAGTTTTACATTTCTTTGGATACATTTAATCCTTGTATTTTATTCTTTTTGATTTTTTTATAAGTGGAATTTTTCTTAATTTTATTTTACTTTTTATTCCTAGTGAATGGAAATAAAAGTGACTTTTTTAATGCGTTCAGTGCAGGATCTCACTACACAGATCAGACTCATAGTGTTCCTCCTGTTTTCAGCCTCCCAAGTGGTGGGATTATAGGCAGGATACCACACCCAGTCTCAGTCACCCTCTCAGCATGCCCCTGGGGCAGGGCCTACCTGGCTTGTAGTGCACAAGTGACTTTTATATAAATCTATATCCTGCAATCTATTTACCAAGCAGATTGGTCAATATCTTTAATAGAGATATCTGAGAGGTGTGGAATTTTTTAGGGTTTTCTATATATAAAATGCCATTTGGGAGCAGAGACCAGGAAGTTTTCTGGAGTCAGGGACATAGCTCAGTAAAATAGGCACTTTTCCTGGCCAGCACAAGGGCCTGAGTTCAATCCCCAGTACTTCAAAAAGAAAAATAAAACAGGAATAGTTTCCCTTCTTTCATTCTAATATGAATGCCTTTTATTTCAATTTCTCATCTAATTATTTTTCCTGGAATTCCTGATACAATAATGAATAAAAATAGTGAAAACTGGACATCTTTGCATTGTTCCCAATGTTAGAAGCAAAGACTCGCTGTAAAATGTTGTCTCTGGAGTTTCTAAGATGTTGAGGAAATTTCCTTCTATTACTAGTTCATTAAATGTTTTTATGAAGGGAAGGTGGAGGGATTTTTTTCAAATGTTCTTTTTATGTCTGCTAAAATGATTCTGTATTTTTTTTTCCTTTCTCTATTAAGATGGTGGATTCCACTGGGTATGTTACACACACCCTTGCATTCAGAAATAAATCACAATTGGCAATAATGTGCAATTTTTTGTGCTGCTTAAATTTGTTCACAAGCTTTTTGTAGAAGACTCTTGCACCTGCATTTATACAATACTGTTCTGTTTTCCAGGACCTACGCGTGGAGCTGCGTGCTGGGGCGCCTTTGGCATGGCGGCGTTCTCTGGCCCTGCCACCCCCATTCTGTCTCTCAACCCGCAGGAAGATGCACAGTTCCGGAAGGAGGTGGTGCAGGTTCGGCGCTGCGTGACCCAGCAAAAAAAGCAAGAAGAACTTATACTTGGCGTGATCTTTGTGGGGCACCTACCTTCAGTACTTTTTGAATCCCAGATCAAAGCATATTTCTCCCAGTTTGGCAATATTACAAGATTCAGACTTTCCAAAAGTAAAAGGACAGGAAATAGCAGAGGCTATGCAGTTTCAGTCTGAAGATGTTGCCAAGATAGTAGCTGAAACAATGAACTACCTCTTCGGCGAAAGACTCCTGGTTTGTCGTTTTATGCCACCAGAAAAGGTACATAAAGATCTTTTTAAAGGCTGGCAAGTTCCATTTCATCATCCAATATACCCTGCAGTAAAACGGTATAATCGTAATCGGACACTTCTACAAAAGTTGCGTATGGAAGATCGATTTAAGAAGAAAGAAAACTTACTCAGGAAGAAGTTAATTGCAAGAGGAATTGATTATGATTTTCCTTCATTAGTTTTATCTACTAAGAAAAAAGAGGTTTCGAACAAAAAAGAGGTCTCCACGAAAAAGAAAAAGGCTCCAGGTATACCCAAGATGAAGAAAAGGGTTTCAAAAGGCTCTCCCATAACTCCTGACAAGACTGTGGATAGCCAGAGCGACACACCAGTTTGTACACCAGCATTTTTGGAGAAACGAAAATCCGAAGTTGCGGAAATGAATGATGATGAAGATGATGAAATAGTCTTCAAACAGCCTGTGTCCAGTTTAAAAGAGATACAAGAGACTCCAACACCCACTCGTTCAGGGAAGAAAAGACAAAGGCGAAGAAAGAGCAAACAGTGATTCTGAATGTGCTGTCTACAGCATATCTTACAAATGATGTGATTTGTTATAAGAAAGACTGCTGTGTTATACTGGACAGACATATTCAACCAATAGCAAGACTTTCAGAGGAAAATGTATGGTTGTTCAAGGTTGGCAAGGAAAGCAGTCAGTAATTTTGGCTTGTCTGCTCTCACTGAGATTTCAGGGTACACGGCAGCTTGCAGTGGTTGGGCTCCTAGTCCTCCATTTTTCTGTTTGTATTCTTTTTTTTTTTTTTTTTCCGAACTGGAAATTGAACTCAGGCCCTTACACTTGCCAGAGAAACACTTATTCCACTGAGTGATCTCCCCAGCCCCTCTGTTCGTATTCTTTTCAGCTCCCCTTGGTTTGTCCTGCATAAAAGTCACTCTTAACTTCAGGTTTAAGTACTCAAGCATTGTGGCCTTTGGCCACCAGCAAATAAAAGATTTCTTTACCATCGGAAAAAACAATACTGTTCTGTAGTGGTCTTGCCCATAATCTCTTCCCCTGGTTTTAGTGTCAGGGCAATGCTGCCCTCACAGAATAAGATTAGAATTATTCCTTCCTCTTCTACTTTTGAAAAAGTTTGAGGATTAGTGTTAATTAATCTTAAATGTTTGGCAGAAGCCAGATGGCAGTGAAACCATATGATCCTGGGGTTGGGAGGTGAAATTTTTAGCTCACTCCTCAACTGTTTTTTTTTTTTTTTTTTTTTTTTTTTTTTTTTTTTTTTTTTTTTTTTTTTTTTTTTGTCTTTTTGAGACAGGGTCTCACTATGCTGTTCAGGCTGGCCTCGAGCTCACTTTGTAGCTCAGGCTGGTCTCGAACTCACAATAATCCTCCTGTCTCAGCCTCCCGAGTGCTGGGATTATAGTCATGCACCACCACGCCCGGCAAGATGCCATGCCCATCTGTGTTTTTTTGTTTTTGTTGTTGTTGTTGTTGTCTTTTTGAGACAGGGTCTCACTATGCAGTTCAGGCTGGCCTTAAGCTCACTTTGTAGCTCAGGCTGGTCTTGAACTCACAATAATCCTCCTGCCTCAGCCTCCCGAGTGCTGGGATTACAGGCATGCGCCACCACACCCAGCTCCTTAACTGTTTTAGATCTAGTCACATTTTCCATTTTACTTTGAGTCCATTTAAGTAATTTGTCTCTCTGTAGGAAGTTCATCTGGAGTACCTGGTTTATTTGTGTGCAATTTTCACAGTATTCTTTTATAACGCTTTTTATAATCTACTCAGCAAAGTAAGAATACATGAGGCTATACTAATATAATTAAGTAAATTAGTTAATAAATTCAGCAATGAGAGCGCTATTCTTTACAAGTACATCAACTAACTACATTCGTACCTGAAGACATCTCTGAGCTGAGTTTCTCATTGCCTCATGATAAATAGCACTGGAAATACAGCACAAGGTGTTATCTATGTGTTAATGGTGATGATGGTGTAAACCTACTCTGATGCCAGTTGAGTAGAAGTTCAGACAATTACACAGTACATACTAACTGATAATGAATTATGGTTACTGGTTTGTGGGTTTATTATATTTTACATCATTATTTTATTTTTTAAAATATTTTATTTGTTTATTCATTTGTATAAGGTCTCATTACACAGCTCAAACTCATAGTGATCTCCCTGCCTCAGCCTCCCCAGCTCTGGGATTGCAGGTGTGCACCACCACACCCAGTTTCAGTGGCCAGCTGAGTGCAAGGCCAGCATGGCATGTGGTACCAGGGATTGAACCAGGGTCCTTGCACTTGTCAGATAGGCACTTAGGCACTTAACACTGCCGAGCTTTCTCCTAAGTCCTATGTTGTAGAAGACTCTTCCAGGTCCTCGTCTCAGTCCAAGAAACCAATAATTGTAATACCAAAGTTGTGTTATTGGAATCCCATCAAGTTGATTCCAATCTACCACTTTCCATGCAACCCATGGTAAAAATGAAGACACTAAATTATGTTTTTAATTATCGAGGAGTCGAGGGGCTGTGAGTCCTGCCATTACATGGCTTTCAGGAACCAAGAAAGCGACCCAGGGTGTCACCCAGTTTTATTTAGTGGAGGAGTGGCTTCAGGAGGATTGACTGAGAATTGTGGGAAATAGGTGACTACTATGAGCTGAGCTAGGTGGGTGGCCTAAATTTACCTCTGCTGTATGCAGAGAGGGTATGCACAGAGAATAATCTGCATTATATGGTATTTAATGTTTTGGGAGTCTAGTACTTCAGCTTTGATGTAGTCTTTCAAGCCCCAGGAAGTAGCCTCTATCTCGAGGCTCCATCCCAGCTGGCAGTGCGGAGCATTAGCTCTATCATCCTGTCTCCATCTGGCTCACATTAAGGAGCAGCAGGTTTACCAGAGAAACACGCATGCCACCTGCAAAGACTATCACCAGCACCTCAGCTAGACCAATACACATTGCTTAAGGATAACTGAAGGATAAAGGAAAGTCCTAGCCAGCTCTGTATATAACAATACGAGGAAATAGGTTCAGTCTCAGTCAAAATGGAGACAGTCTCTCTTCTTTCAAGGAGAGCTGCTCAGGCAGTCCCCCCACACTATATCATTTTTTCAGGGTGCTCCTTCTACTTACAAAGGCAGTTTATGCAAAAACAGCACATCATGTGTGAGTGGACCCAGCCTCATTCACCTCTTGTTTGCCACATCTCTTGACATTAAGCAGCTATGAGCCACACCCTCTAGGTTCACCTAAGTGCCTCTTGTGACATCTGGGTGATCTGTTTATCAGAATACATTCTTCTCATTCAATGATACGTAACTGTATAGGAAGAACAATGAACTTTCATTTCTGCAAAACTAGTAAGTGAATATTTCATAGAGGAAAGTCTATTCATATAGTCTCAAAACAACTCCACATATTTTTTTTTTTACAAAATGGAGAAATAGTTATTTCACAACTGAGAAGCCTAAGGAATACCTGCTGAACAAGTGATCAAAGTTAATGCCATTTCTCAGCCCCTTCCTGTTGCTACAAAAGCATATCTGAGATTTGGATAATTCTAAAGAAAAAAAGAGACTTTATTTTGGCTCAGAAGTCTAGATATAAGAAAGTCCAATGGCTGGTGATGGCCAAATGCTATTGTACCCTCAACAGAAAGCTACAGTGGCAAAAGGGGATATTTGGAAGAGAAAAAGGAGGGCTGGACTCCCATGCAAAGGTATCAGTCTGTTCAAAGGATGCCACCCCTTAACTCAAACACCTCCTGTGGCTCCACCACCCAGTGTGGACCCCTTGTGAACTTCACCCTATGGTACATTAATTGTTTGATGACACATAAAAACCATATTGATCACTAATACTGGGAAATATGAACTCATATGATTTTTAATGTGATCCATTGAGAAAGGAACAGAACCACTCCTATTCCATGATTAACAATAACAAAATGAAAGTAATAATGGGATGATTGCAGTCACTGATAGGGGCTGCACCATGTACTTGCACTCTTTAAAAAAAGTATGAAGATTGAGAGACAGGAAATTCCTGGGAGCTATTCAAGACTAAAGAAGACTGAACAATCACAAGGGTTTGATGCAATGCACAGAGTTGCACTGAGCAACACTGAGAACTTTGGAAACAACTACACAAAAAGCATGATGTGTACCCAGACAAGTCACTGCTTAACTAATCTATACCTCAGTTTTGTAAAGTACTAAGTGGAGATAAACCTCTTCATCTCCAAAAGTCACCAGTTCATGAAATGATGTATCTTTTTAAAGTTCTGAGCATAATACATATTCAGATAATACATGCTCACTCATAATTTCTTTATTTAATGTAGCCCTACTCAGAGATTTATTCTTACTTTGTGGTTGGGCCCACTCTTCCAATTGGATTTACATTTATCATCTAATTGTATCCTTTAGTATCAGTTTGCCCAGCATCAGATTGTTTGAGGTCTTTGCTCATGGCTCCTACCCACCAGCAGTGTCTATGTTTCAGTATGTCAAATGTCTCTACCTTCTCTCTTGATTAATTGAGCCTAATTTGTTCTCAGTAATACTTTGCATGACCATTTTTTAAATGGCAACCTGTTATCACATGGCAATATTTAGCCTACTTTACTTTTCTTCATCATCTTTGTATTTATTGGATTGCCTTGGGCATCTTATGTCTCTCTGTCTCTGAGACGTAGACTCTGGGAAGGCAGGCTAATTTGGCTACTCTCTCACTAATCTATTTCCAGCTTCCAGAACAGGGCCAAAAAATATTAGTGAATAAATGCAATTTTCTCACTTGTTGGGCAGGTGGTCTTTGCTTCCTTTGGAAAGGCCTGCCTGTCCCAAGCATGATCCGCTATGGACCAAAGTTACCATTCGATGGACCCACATGGACATTCACTATGTTGAGCAGTATTTTTAAAACTACGCTTAATAAATAGACCCAATAGTTCATGTATCATTTAAAATAGTTATAAATGCTCCAGTAACTTACTGGCTATAAGCAGGGATGAATATATCTTTTATACAGACAAAGGTAGGAATTTGGAACTATGAAAAGTATGAAGAAATAAAGCGAATGTAGAGAATTTCTTACTGAGAAACACATACATCACTTTTTACAAACGGAAATAGAAGCACTAGACAGAGTCCTCATTCAGGTAGGGAGCAGTGATAAGGTGCTTTCAAGTGACTGAAGAGAAGAAATAAGCGTCAAATTAAACCTAATGGTAATCAAACCTAGAATATTACCATAAAATCTAATGAATATTTCAAAAGAAATAAATACCTTCAATGTTCACTTTTAATGAAAATTATGAGCATGCTCTTTTCTTTCATGCTAAGGAAGTATCAATATTAAACTTTAAAAAATAATTTTGTATTAAGAACACTTTGCATGAGATCTACTCTGTTAACACATTTTAAATGCACAATGCATTGTTGATTATAGGTAAGACATTGTGTGGTAGAACTATAGGGCTTACTTATCTTTTTATTGAGACTTGATATCCATTGATCAGTAACTTTCTATTTATCCTTTTATTAGCCCATGGCAGCCACTATTAGACTCCCTTGCTCTGAATTTTACTATTTCAGATACATGAATAGAATTGTACACCATTTATCTTTCAATGACCAGTTTATTTAACTTAGAATAATGTCCTCTAGGTACATCTTTGCTGCCACATATAGCAGAATTCTTTAGTTTCAAGGATAAATAATGTTCCATCATATGTACATACCATATTAAAAATCCATTTCTCTGTTAATGAGTATTAAGCATGTTTCCAAAGCTTGGCTATTATGTATAGTTCAGCAGTGAACATAGGATTGTCTCTCCAAGAACTTGATTTCAATTTTTATATGTAAACAGCCTGATGTAGGATTACTATATCGTATGGTAGTTCTATTTTTAATTTTTGAAGAAATTTTATACAGTTTTCTATAGCAACTGCACCATTTGGGATTCTCAGAAACAGAATATAAGTATTCTAGTTTTTCCAGATCCTTGCTAAAGCTTGCCTTTTATTTCTTTGATAATAGCTATTCTGACAAGCTATCCTGACAAGTGGGAGGTGATAGGCAGGTCATTGTGGTTTTTCATTGAGTCCCCTGATGATTAAGAACATTGAACAATTTTTATGCACCTGTTTGCCATTAGTATGTTTTCACTGGGGAAATGTCTATTCAAGTCCTTTGTCAATTTTCACTGGGAAGCATGAATTGCAGATATTCCTTATATATTTTGAACAGTAATCCTGTAAGAGATAACATGATTTTCAAGTATTTTCTTCCATACAGTGTTTTGGCTCTTCACTTTGTTGAAGAAGATAATTAGTTTGCTATAATTCCAATTATTTATTTTCATTTTTATTTCTTATGTTTTAGTTGTCTCATCTATGAACTGTCAAAATCAGTGACATCCAATTTGCCTTATGCTTATTCCCTATTTTCCCTGGTAATTTTACACTTTCAGGTCTTATGTTTGTCTTCTGAGATGATTTTTTATATGGTATAAAATGGGGTCAAATATTTCTTACCCTATGAACATGCAGTTTTCTTAAAACCATCTATTAAAGTGACTATCCTATGCACATTGTGTACTCTAGTAATAGTTGTCAGACCTCAGGTGGTTAAATGCATGCTTGTATTTCTGGACTCACCATTCCATTCCTTGTTTTGACATCTGCCTTTAGGCCACTTATGCACTCTTTTAATTACTGTAGCTTTGAATTCAGAACATGTAATGACTCCTGTTTTGTTTGTCTTTCTGAATATTGGCTTGGTATTTGTGGTCATTTGAGGCTGCATTGCTTAAATGCTGCTTCTTTTGTTATTAAAAAAAAAACCCAAAAGTTACATTTTTTGTTATATAGGACTTAACCATCCAGCAAAAATGTATAAAAATGAGGTATATAAAATAGGGCGATAATAATAAGCTGAGCTGTAAATGGCTCTAGTCAACAACTTCTGTGCATAGCCCACTACTATTGTGAACTGCTGGACTGTGTTGGAGTGTTTCACTGAACTAAAGCACCTATAATAATTGAATGACAATAGAATACCCATCATTGACAGGACTAAACAAAAAAAGGGGATACAAAGGAAGAACCATTCTGTTTTTGTATATTCAGTACACTTAGGATAAATGTGCAGTACTTTGCATAAGTCTATGAGAAGAAAGGTTTGCACTAATAGTGTTTGGACAAGATATCCTGCCTGTTTCTTATACTATGGATAACTACTAGGAAGATAACAATGTAAAAAGTATTAATTATTGAACCTGTATTATGATTCAGCTTTAAAAAAAGATAAGTATACAGCTACATTCCCTTAATTCATTGATTAGAGGCATCTTCTCTAATAGTATTTATAAATAGAATGTCATGTATACACCTTGTACAACAAAAACCCACTATGAAAACAATATGCAATGTACTAATTATTGAATCTGCTCCACCAATTTGATTTGAAACTGTCTCATTGTTATTTGTTCTTCAATAAAATAAAATAAGAAAAAAAAATTTTAAGAAACCAAGAGGATCCTGATAATGATTGCATTACATCTGTGGACTGCTTAGCAAAGTATTAACATTTCAATGATACTGATAATGATACTGAGATATCTAATTTATGAATATAGTATACCTTTCCATTTTTTCTGTCTTGATATCTTCAATTAACACTTCAAATTGTATTTTGAAAAGTTATATTGGTGTGTGTTTGTTTGCTTTGGGGGACAGTACCTGTATATAACATATTTGATTATTTTCAAGAACTTTACTCCCTTGTCCCCTAACTGCCTCCTCCCACTGATCCTTTTCCCTTTCTCTAAGCAGCTACCTTCTTGTCTTCTATCATCTCTATTTATACTTTAAGTCTTTAAATTTCTGCGTCTTATTTCACTTGGCACGATAGTCTCAAGTTTCATCCAGTTTCCTCTACATGACATGGTTTCATTCTTTTTATGGCTGAATAATACTCCGTTGTGTATATATGCCACATTTTTTTCTATCTTCCTCAGTTTACAGGCATTTAGGCTGTTTCCAGAGCTATCCTATTGTGAATTGCACTGTTACAAATATGGATGTGCACGGATCTTTATAAGACGATGTCTCCAACTCTTCAAAATATACCCAAGAGAGGTATAGCTAAGTTGAGTGAAGTTTCTATTGCTAGGTTTCTCAGTAATTTCCATGCTTATTTCTATACAGGTTGCATGAGTTTGCACATCCATAAACAATGTAGAAGGGTTCCTTGTCCCCCACATTCTCACCAGCATTCATTGTTTTTTGTACTCTTGATGCTAATTATTCTGATTGGGATAGGATGGAATCTCGAAATTACTTTGATTTGCAGTTCCCTAATGTGCTTCCTGCTCATTTCTATTTATTTATGAACTGTGTGTTCCATTCATTTTTGCATTTTTATTTGGACGTTTATATTAAAGGAGTTAATTTTTTTAGCTTTTACAATATTTTAGACATTCCTTCTGTATCAGAAGAGTAGTTAGAAAGTTGTTTTTATTCTTTGGCTTTCATTCTCTTTACTCCCTTAGTTTGCTGTACAGAAGCATTTTACTTTAATCTACTCCAAATTTTATTTCTTCATATTTATTTCTTCATTATTTCCTGTGCTGTTGGAGTTTTATTCAGGATATTTTTGCCTGTGCTTATGTATCCAAGTGTTTCTCCTAAGTTATCTTCCAGCAGTTTCAAAGCTTCTGTTTTTTTTTTTTTTTTTCTAGAGATTTAATACATTTCTATTTGGTTTTAGTATAGGGTGAGAGCTAGGGATTTCATTTCAATTTTCTGCCATATGAATGCCCAACATTCCCAGCATCATAGGTTAAAGAAGTTATCTATTCTCCAATATGTATTTTTGGCCCCTTTGTTAAAATTCCGATGGGGTTGGGTGCATAAGATCACTTCTTTGTTTTCTGCCATATTCCATTGGTCCACACATTTAGTTTTGTGTCAGTAACATGATGTTTTATTACTATAGCTTGGTAGTATAGCTTGAATCCAGCATTGTGAGTAACGCCTCTAGCATTGCTCTATTTACAGGATTGCTTTGGTCTGGGTCTTTTCCCTATGGTTTTTCGGATCATCACTTCTAGTACTGTGAAGAGCATTGATTTTTTTCTAGAAGTTTCCTTAACTGTGTATATATTGCTTTTGGTAATACAGCTACTTTGCCAATATGAATGTTACTGATCTAAGAGCAGGTCATGTCTGCTTTCTAATCACTACTTCAATTTCTTTCTTTTCTGTTCCATAATATTCATTATAAAGTTCTTGTGTCTGCTTAGTTAAGTTGGTTTTTAGGTATTTAATTTTTTCAAAGCTATTGCAAATGGAATTGTTTCAGATTGCTTTCTCAGTATGTTCATTATTGATGTATAGAAACATGACTCGCTTCTTGTGTCTTAACTTATATCCTGCCTCTTCACTGAATTTGTTTAGCAGTTCTAAATTTTATCCAGTGCAGTTTTAGGCACCTTCTCTACAGAGAATCATATACTCTACAAATTGGGATGATTTGACTTCATTTCCTATTTGTATCACTTTTCTTTCTTTTTCTTGCCTGATTGCTCTGGATAAAGTTTTGAGTACTAGTTTGGACAGCAGCAAAGAGAATAGACACGCCTATCACTTTCCTGGCTTTAAAGGGAAAAATGATCAGTTTTTCCTTATTGCTTATTTGGTTACCTGTGACTTTGTTATATTTGGTTTTTGTCATTTGAAGCAAGGAGTTTCTGTAACTGTATCTATCTGAGTTATGATGAAGAAATGTGAGATTTTGTCAAACATTTCTTCTTGAATCCATGGAGTTGATCTTGTGATACTTATCTGTGAATATATATCTATGTATTATTTTACATTTATTGATTAAAGGACATCAAACAAAGCATTTCTAGGGTGAAGTTAGGTTAGTCATGTTCCTTGATCATTTATGCACTATTAAGTTCTGTTTGCTAGTATTCTGTTGAAGATTTTTACATTCAATTTCCCTTGAAATTCAATGGAAAAGTTTAAGATTAATTGTTTTCTAAAGTCTGGTAAAGTCCAGCAGTAAGCCCATTGGGTCCTCATCTTTTGGTGAGTAGAAGAACTTTTATTATGGCATCAATTACATTGTATTAATTGATATATTTTGGATTTTTGTATTTTCCTGATTCAAAATTTGTAAGTCATATGTATCTAGTTCATCCAGGTTGTTCACTTTATTTAAGTATAAATTTCTAAAATATTCTCTAAATTCACCTAGATTTTGTTGTTGTAATTTTTCCTTTGCACTTCTGATTTTTGTGGATGGGAGTATTCTGTATTTGATTGAGTAAGTTTTTCTACAGTTTAACAATCTTATGTACCTTTCTAAGAACTAGTTCTTTGATTTGTTGATTTATTGCATTATTGTATTTCTTTAGTCTCCATTTCATTAATTTCTTCTCTCATAATTCCTTTCTTCTTAGTTTTAGGTTTGAGTTCCAATTTTTCTAGGAACTTGAGATTCATTATTATATTGTTTATTTGGTATCTAACGTAGGCTCTGAGCTATTTACTATGTCATAAAGCTATTTTTATTATGTCTCATAAATTCTGATATGCTATGCTTCTATTGCTCTTCAAATATAGAAACTTTAAAAAAAAATTTCCTTGTGTCCTACTGTGACCCATTGATCATTCAGAGTAAATTATACCATTTCCGCGTGTTTGGAGACTTCGTGTAAGGTTTGTATGATCTCTTTAGGTGTTGATTTCTATTTGCATTGTATTATATCTTGATAAGATGCAAAATATTATTTTACTTCTTTTATACATTGAGATATAGCTGCATGGGTTGCTGAAAAGAGTGCATTCTACTATTGTTGGATGAAATATTCTGTAAATATCTCTTACTTTAATGATAAAGCTACAATTCTTATTTAAGTGATGGGAAGCTCTGATTTGATTTCAATTCCTCTTACTGATTTGATCCACCAGGCTATATGTATAACTGTCCCATCAGGTGGCTTGTACTCTTTCTCAGGAAGGTCCTTAATTACAATAATTCAGAGAAAGACATTGATTTAAGGGACCAGATGTTATAGTTCCTCAATAAAAACATTAAAATAATATACAATTCAGCTAGATTATAGTGCAGCAGTTGTAAATGTATATTATATGCACTGGCAATTAAATACTTGGAAGATTTGCATGTTAAAATTTAGAGAATTAATTTTCATGAATTATTAGTGCATAAAAATATTTTTAAACAGATTTGGTGATTGTAGTATTAATATGTACATTGGGTAATAATTATTCAAATTCAAGCAACTTACTAAGATTTGGTTCATTTATTAGTTTTTATTAGTAAAAGGACTAATAAAAGTGATTAGATCCATTTCTCCTATCAGTGGTACAAGCTACCTGATGTGACAGTCATGAATGTACATATAGTGATTTAAGCTGGTGGGAATATGTTAAATTCATTATTTCTATGAAATAGTTTAATTGTGATTTTTTTTGTTGATTCTGGATCTAGCTGCCTGTTGATGAGGGTGAGATACAGAAGTGCCCCACTACAATTGTATTACTCCTTATCTACTCTTCTATGCCAGATAGTATTTTTTTATGAAATTGAGGCTCAGTGAATCTATATTTACAATTGTTGAGTCTACTTGTAGAATTTTTCCCTTTGTCAATAATTTCTGTATACTATGATCAATTTTAAATTGAAGTCAATTTATCATATATTTAAATAGCTATTTCTCTTTGCTTTTTGGCTCTAATTGAATCAAGTACCATTTCCCATCCATTCATTTTGAGCCTGTATATGTCTGCAGATGAAATGTCTGTTGCAGGTAGTAAATAGGTGAGTTTTGTTCATTCACCTAAACTGCTAATGTGTGTCATTTGATTGGAGAATGAAGACCATTTTCACTCAGTGTTACTATTGGAATGTGCATACATATTCCTGCAATCATATGATCTTTGAAGTGTTTGATTCCTTGCTATTTTTTATCCATTTAAGTGGTTCACCAAGTAAGAATCACAACATTATTTTCCTTGGCCTTTTGAATGTTCTTGTTCTCATACCATCTATTTAGGGTCCCTGTAATTATTTCTATTGTTTTGGCTTAGAGGTCATGAATTTCATTATGAAATTTCTTTACTTTTCTGATTTTGAAGTATAGCTTTGGAATATGGTAATCTGGATTGGAAAGTACTTTCTTTTAGGGCTTGAGAAACTACACTAAGCCCTCCTGACCTGTACAGTTCCTATTGAGATATCAGCTGTTAATCTCATAAACTTGCTTCTATGGGCAATTTAGTGCTTCCTTCCAATAGCTTTTAGTATATTTTGTTCTGCGATTCTGGCACGATGCACATTGCAGAAATTCTTTTATGGTCTATTTGGAGCTGTAAATCCTTTCTTTACCTGGATATTTCTTATAATCAGGGGTCAAAATGGGATATATTTAATATATGATACATTATATGTTAGATACTTTTATAATAGTTACCCAAAAAGTCCAATCAGAAGAGTATAGGCAACCTGTTTGCACACTAGAAAACCAAAGGATTCAGCCAAGGGCCTAAATTCCAGAGCAATGTCCTGAAGAAATTCATCTTCAGACTTAGAGCCTACAGCAATGTCCTCCACAGGTCCATCTGGAGCCAAAGAACCCACAACAATATCTCATGGTAATCTGTACCAAGGATCATAACTGTGAAAGTCAAAAGGTCTGTTAGTGAAGGTAGAAAGACAAACCAGTGGGATAAAAGATATGGGCCAGAAGGCTGAAGGATTTGCACTGAAGCCAGGAAGCAATGCTCAAGGTAAAGATCAGAGCATCTCCAAGGGAACCATAGTGATTTTCAGTGACAATGCAGACTCAAGCTCCTCAAGAGATGAGAACAGCTGAGTTGTTATCAGGAAACCCCATGTGACAAACTCAGGAGACTTGTTACCACACCATTTTCCTCACAAGTTCTCTTTTTATGCTGCTACAATAATACTCCAGTGGGCCTTCCAGTACCACCTGATTCACTTCAGCTGTCTGGGTGTTACAGGTTGACCATTCGTTAATCCACCACAGTATCCACCCTCCTTCCCTAAATTTGGCAAATTTTCTGCAATTCCAACATCTCATAAATTTGATTTTTAAGAGCTATCTATGAGCTTTTACAAAACGTTTGTTTCTTGATTATTTTTCATTATAATTGACTGAATATCAACCATATCCCTTTGTCTTCAAGTCATTATATTCTTATTCTGACCAACTTCCAGTTGTATTTTTCTATTGTTTTGTTTTGACTTTAGTGACTTTTTTTCCAAGACAGGATCTTCCTCTCTATCCAGGCTGGTCTTGATCTCACGGCAATTCCCCTCCTTTCCAATGGAAGGCTATTCTTGCCACCTCTTCTAAGTGATGAGCTTCCTACTGTGTTGTACAATGTGTACTTAGCAAGGAAATAAGACATCAATAAAATAAAATATCAAATGCATAAAAAGCATTTAAAAAAGATAACATTTTCACATCAGCTATTCACTTGCTTACAAGACCTAAGAAATAATATCAGAAACAAAAACCTATGTGAATTACAGTGAAAATATCAATAAAATACCACAGCAAAAACAATCTTTGCTTCAATTATCATACCCAAGGCATTCTTCATATATGAATGTTGTATGTTCCATACTCAAGTATCACTCATAGCATGTGTATTTTGTTTTCTTCTCCTTTCTTGTGGGGCACCACTGACATCTTTTTGGTTTGCCTATTGTTGTACTAGGTCTTTGAAATGCTTCGCCTGTCCAGCTATCAATTCACTAATGTGGTCCAGAATTTATTTGTGTAGTTTCCTTGGGCTGAAACATTTCCTTTTTCATTTCCTCTAAGTGATCTCTTAGACTTCTAGATCAAATCCTTCAAGAAAATTTCTCCATGTTATTTTTCGTTTGCTGTTTTCTTTGTAAATTATCAAATTATTAATACCATACATGTGTAGGATTGAGTAATACACAGTTGGTTAGTGTTTCAAGTGACATGATAGTGGCTGTATAACACAACAATATCTAGTCTGCCTTTGGTTTTGCTGTAGAAAGTTTCCATCTCAGTCTTCTGTTTTTTGAGGTTTTCCAATCAATATTTCCACCGTGATGCAATGTTGGCATCAGCAGTTCCAGTTTGTTTTTGTTTGCCATTAATGAAGCCAATATAAATCTTTCTGTAACCCAAAGATTGTAGTATAAAATTCTTTGTTTTGAAATTGCAACGTTTCATTTGGAATTTCTGCTTTGTTCCTGTGTACATTTATTGAACTGGTCAACTTGTGCCACCAATGTAGAATCAATTGGAACCAGTAAAACAACTATCAAATGTCACATTCCAACTAGTTTAGGAGATGGGAGAAGCAGCAAATCTGTCCACAAAATCATTTGCTTTATTACAATGAATAAGAATCTGATGGCCAAGTTCCATGATAAATTTCTAAGTTAAAACCATAACTTTTCTTATCTACTACATTTTATGCCACATTTTGATCCATTATTCTGTCGTAAGTCTTTTTTATGTATTTAGTACAGGGTTTACAGGGTCTCACTACACAGATCAGACTGGTAGTAATTCTCCTGTTTTTAGCCTCCCAAGTACCGGAATTACACATGTGCACCACCACACCCAGTCTCGTTCACCATCTCAGCAAGCCCCCAGGGTCAGGGCCAGCACAGCATGCTGGGGGTAAAACTCAATCCCTGCATCTGCCTAAGCAGGTGCTTTAATCCACTGAGTTATCTGGCTGGCCCTACCATAAGTCTTTTGTATCCCTTCAATTACTATGGGAAATCCCTGCTAAGTACAGCAGATGTAAAATTGTTTTCAGTTCAACTAGTGAGGTATCATAATACATACATTTTAAATATGACTATTGGTGCATGTAGAATGCTTTGTTTTGTTTTAATATCTGCTTTTACATTTGTGATTTATTCTCTCTTGTCCCTTTTTTATGTTTCTGTCTTTTAGCCAATCTATCTAGAAGTTGGCCAATTGTAGCCATAATTTTAAAAAAGAATTATTTCTATTATTTTTCTGTTTTGTATTTCATTTATTCCTGCTGCAACTTTGAAATTTTCTTTTTTTCACTTTTTTATTTTTTATAGACAATAAAAAATTTAGGAATGATACAGATTTTCACTAAGCAAAATGATAGGAATTCAACAATGATTAGTACATGCATGTTGCTATCTTCAAATTAGCCATTCATATTACCAGATATAAGCATAAAAAATTGGTCAAAAAATTAGAAAACAGCATAAGAATATATGAAACTTATTGATAAAGGTAAACATATACACAAATGCAAAACACTACTGCAAATAATTTGGGTAAATCTCTTTTAATTCTATTACAAAGTTTAAAAAATTAAAATCAGCATAACTAAAATATATACAAGATGCAAAGTGTGACAATAGTGACATAAATAGTGCATAAGAACAGGTTAAAATGCAGTTTTCTTTGTGAGTGAATTTGCTTCCACTTTAGTCTGTTGAAAGATATTTATTGAAGTGTCAAAGTAACAATACAAAAAGAAGCACAAATTCTACAGAAGTTACACACAAGACAAAGACAAAGTAATCAATGGATATCAATATATAATTTGATAAAACACAGACAGCAAGAAGAAGATAGACAAAAAAATTCAAGATAAACGGGAAACAGCTAACATAATGACAACACTAAATCCTTCCCTATCCATTATTACTTTAAATGCTAAGGGATAATCTCTGCAGTCAAGAGATAGAATGGGTAAATAAATTTTAAGGAAGAGCTTGCCTACAACAAGAGTGTCTATAAAAACCTCACTTTACATTGTAGGCACACATAGACTGAGGAAGGGGTATGAAAAGGTCTATGCAAATGCCTTTAGGGAAAGGCAAAATTGTATTGAAATATGAGCTACAGAGGGAAACAGCTCTTAAATAACTTTGTAGACCAAAAAGCCAGCAGGAGAGTATTTCTTTATATTACACACATAGACTTTATGTCAGAAACTTAGGAGACAAAGAAAGATACTGATTACTGGTAATGTGTTTAATCCACAAGGAAGAAAAAACAATTTTACAATCATATGCTGCATATCACTGTTCCAGTCAACACTGGGTGACAGGTACAGTGGTAGTCTCATAGATTACAGTGGAACTGAAAAGTTTCTTTCTCCTTACAGCACTTACCTGGCACAGCACCACTGTGAAGCACAGGCCTCTGATGTTTGTGGTGATGCTGTTGTTGACAAATGTACTGCTCTGCAAGTCATATAAAAACATATAGCACACACCATACTTCACAGTACTTGATAGTTGGATAACAATTATGAGTAAAATACTATTGGCTTATATATTCGCCATACTGTACTTTCAGTCCTTATTTTAGGGTGCACACCCTTGGCTTATTCTAAATACTGTATTGTAAAACAGTAGTAACCTCGTCCTTGTACACTGCCATCTTTTGATTGTATCAGAGTGTTGTGTTGGACTGACCTATGCCATCTAGATTTGTATAGGTCTTAATGCCATGACAGACGTGCCTAACAAAACATTTCTCAGAACTATCTCCATTGTTAAGTAATGCAAGACCATGTACCCCAAATTAGAACATTAAATACATAAGGTAAACACTGATAGAAGTGAAAATAGAAATACACAGATGTGCCATAATTAAACACTTCAAAATCCTACTTTTTTAAGGGGCAGAATCTTACTGAAATATGACTCACAAAGGGAAACAGTTCTTGAATACCTTTTCAGGCCAAAATGGTAATGTAAAGAAAACATACCCAGACCATCCCATACAACGGCAGTATCATATATATTTTCTCAAAGTATATACAGATCTTCCTCCTGAGTTATACACTAGGTTATAAAACATTTCTTAACAAACTTAAAAAATCATACCAAGCATATTTTCTAGCAACAGTAGAATAAAATTAAATATCAAAATCAGAAGGAAAACTGAATAATTCACCAAAAAGTAGAAATTTTAAAAGCGTATTCTTAGATATTGATTGGATCAAAAAATAAATCAAGAGGAAATAAAAATACTTCTAGACAAATAAAACATAATATGTTTATGGAATGGAGTCATTGTTGCTTACACTAGAGTTCCTCAAGAGCCCCATGCACTCAGAGGTGGCATTTTTAGGTCATCGGTCATTGGCATGGCATAGCTGACCTGCTGTTATGAAGCAGGCTGATGTGAGGAGGCAGGTTGCTGTAGCCATAACCTTAAAGCGTAGATTGCCCTCCCCAGTGCCTCTCTTCTCAGCCTGTTTCCTGGCTACCATGACACAGGCAGCTCTTCCTCTGCTGTGCCCCTTGGTCACCTTTGCATGGATCACAACTAACAATGGGATACAACCAGGATCCAAAATAAGTCTGTTCTCATTTAAATTCTGGGTGTTGAGTATCTGTACCAGTGACAAGGAAAGTGCCAAGGGACAGCATCAAAGCCAGTACTAAGAGACAAGTTCAGAGCAATAAACATTTACATTAAAAGAGTAGGAAGATCTCAATTAACCATGTAATTAAATATCTGAAGGAAATAGAGAAAGAATAAACTAAGCCGCAATGAACTTACTGAGAGATTTCTATCATTGTTGGGAAATTTATTGATTATTCTCTACAATCAATGGAATGGACTCAATAGGTGGATTAAACTTGTGATTCTAATACCAAGAATATTTGACCACATATGTGTGCAAATTTCTCCTCTATCAGCCTCAAGATAGCTTTGAATTGATACTATAATCTTTGATTGACAAAAGCAATATGGATCTTGACTACTCTCCATTGTTTCATGAACACAATGTTATCAGAAAAATTTTAAATATTCCTGTTTTTTCTTAGTTTTCTTGCTGTGTAGACACTAGGATTCTTGTGTACTTTCATGGCATCTCCACACAGGTGAAAGAAGTGTTTTGAAGATGGATAACTGATGTTAGAGATCCACTGTCACTGACTGGTGTGCCTTCACATGTCCATTACATGATAAAAGTTTATTGTAAGAAACTAACACAGCTGGCTTCTCCATGCACCACAGCCTCTACAGTGGCAGCAAAGTTGGTGACTCCTCATACAGAGAGTTCCATTGAGATCAACAACAGGCTTCTCTACAGAGGGACAGCTTCCCTCAACGAGTGTCAAAGACTCATTAATTATTCATGGTTTTGGAAGGGTAGGGCTGTCTTGGCAGGATGATGTTTAGTTATTTTCATTAGTTTCACCCAGTTCATCTACACATTCTGTTTCTGTGTCTCAGGAAGTTCTACTTGCATGTGCCTTTAATTAGTCATTGTGCTTTTTTCCCCTTTTTTTCCCTATATTTTTTTTTTCTCTTCAGCTATCCAAAAAGGCAGCTTTGTATTGTTGCCAATCAGTGGCCTTAAACCTCTTCTACTGGCACTCTCGTTGGATATCAGGGTAGGCTGGATGTGGGATGAAAAATGGAATTGTAGGGAAAACAATTGTTAAAGACAGAAGTTGACCTTAGAATTAATTTAAATGATGGTCTACCTAACCCATTTCAATGTTTCCTGGAAGGGAGGAATTTGTTTCTTACCTTTCAACTTCAAATGAGGACCAGCTTCAAAAAATGAAACAGAAAGAGCCCAACAGCTGTTTGTGCATTTTCCACCTTTAAAAACATCAACGACAACAACAAAAAAAAAAGCAAACACTATCCTGGTTGAGCTGAAATCTCAAATGTAATGAACAGATGTAAGTATTTTGAAGAGTGTCAGGTAAGATCTAGTGTTTCCCTCTGTTCACTCTGTCCACAGAGAGAGGATTCCCAGAAGGAGCAAATATTGGAATGAATGCTTTCATCTCCTCTAATACTTTTCTATCTTTACAGACTAGGACCCTCACTGGGTTTGAAGAAGCATCTGATTTGCTTAAAAATTCAGATTAGTCCCTAGTATCACTTTCTGCACTGACTTTTTGGTATCTGGGTTTATTATTAGGGCATTGGACTCTGCTTTCTGATATTATGTATGAAAATTACATGTACCAACTCCCCACAATGAATATAACCATTATGTACTGCAAACATGGGCTGATACAAATTTGAAAGAAAAAATGCAATAAAATGTTAGAAGAAAAAAAAAGAAGAGAGTTAGGACACATTTCTGCCCTGTACCTTCTCTTCATGCATAGGACAGAGAACTGGTGGCCTGTTTTGGCTTTGCTTAACTGGAATTCCTACATTTGAGGACTATAGACACAACCTGGAAACATGCTTGTTGTGCAGAGAGCCTTGCTTTTTTTTTTTCTTTTCTTTTCTTTTACTTGGCTGGAACTCAAGAGACAAGGAAAAGGTTATTTTAGTCACTCCCACCCATCTTCAACAAAAGCAGTTCTATAATTTAAACTCTTGAAGATTCCAAATGAAAGTTAGGTAAGCAACCATATTTTAATACAGAAACACATCCCCATAGATCAGCTTTGCCTTCTGTGAAGCCGCCGAGGGAGAGCAGAGCAGACCTAAGAAGGAGTTGGTGGAAAGCAGGAAAGGAAGTCAGGAAACTTCAATTTTAGACCTAGCAGTAGCATTGCCTTGTCCTGGCGGGCCGGCCCTGGGGGAGGCTTGTGGGCTGGCTGTAGAATTAATTGAATTTCGTAACTTTCCTCACATTCCTGCTGGCACAAAGTGCCTTGCAAGGAGGGAGGCAAAGCAGGAGGCCCACACAAGGGCAGAACCAGCGCTGGGCACTGCTGTGAGGCTTTCTTTATACAACTCATGACTCAAAATAGCTTGCCTGTTAGCGCCCCAGCTGAGGCCCCCCATGGACAAGGGAGGAAGAAGTGTGTCTTCCGTTAGACAGGCAGCTAGGCTCCAAGATGCAGCTGGACTTGCAGGGCCCTTCTTTCTTAGAGACATCGCCTGCAGGAAGCACTCTGCCCACAGAAACGCGAGTCCCTTCCAGCTGTGGCACTGCATTCATCTGAGAATCAGCTTGTTGAGCATTGACCCTCCTCCAGCTCCCTCCAGGAGCAGACTCTGTGCATGCCCAGGGTCCAAGCTTCCAAACCTACTTCTTGCAGCTGAACCTCCCAAGCCTTTCAATCAGTTACCATGCGCACTTTTCACAAAAACACCACAAGGGACTAACGATGAATCTCATCTGACAAAGAGAAAAGAGGCCCAAGAATTAAAGGGACTTGGCCAATGCCAAGAAATTCATAAACAAAAGTGCTGGAATTTAAATTTAAACCTCACAAGTCCAAAGCCGAACTGTTTGCACAGATCTATTCTACTCACACAAAACCTGAAAGGCTTCTGTGACCATCCCCTCCCCCGTGGCACTGCCTTTCTCAGCACCTGACATAACCCAGTTACTAAATACATGTTCACTAATGAACAGCTGTCGAATTGAATGCATGATTTATTGGGTCGAAGGCATTAGAGCATTTGATCAGTGAGCAGAAGCATTATCGCTAATAACATTTCTTGCCAACAAATTCTGACTTCTTCAAACAATATTTCTAATTATACTTCTACACAACCTTCATTTATTCATGTATTCATGCATTCAAAAAAATGGCACCTATAAGATGCGAGGCTCTGTGCCAAGGGTTGGTCCAAAGAAAAATACTCCCTGAATACATAGCACATACTGTCTTGTGGGAGGACAGCCTCAGTGAAATGAATATGCAATCGCAACAGGGGTATGTGTTGCCAGGAGCTTGGCCCTGGGAGCCGGGTATGTATTCTGGGGAGTCAGGGCACACTTCCCTGTGCAGCGGCTCCACTGAGGTTTACGGGAAATACAGACCTTCATCAAAGGAGGGAGACTGCAGGCTGGGGAGCCAGTAGCACACTGACAGCTTTGGACAAAGGGGGAATAATCCACCTTGGGGCAGAAGAAGGCTTTTGGAGCTGCAAGGAGCCTGGGAGGATGGTGAGGTTGAGTCAGTACTTCACTGGGGAAAGACAAGGCCTTCTGATACTCCTGGAAAACTTACACTGACACTCATATGATCCTCTTGTAAGCATCTTTTCTCCTTCTTTTAAAGGTTTGTCAATCCATGCATGGTCTGCTCCTACTGTCATCACCAAGGACTTTACGTTGTTGTAGTTTCCTCTGACTGCAATTTCTCACATGTGTCTTTCTCTTTTGTGCAGTTAATGTGAGTCCATAAATACACCCTATGTCTCCTATCCAAACAAAGGGAAAAATTCATTGATGCCCACATTTGCTTAGCATCTGCTCTGCTGCTTCTCTTTCCTCTTAGAGAAAACACTTTTCGAAGGTTGTTTTCTTGAGAAATTCCTCACCCCCATCCTTTCCCCCTTTCCTTGCCCCTCCTCCTTCTCCCTTTCTCCCTTCACTCTCTCCCTTTCTCTTCAGTCTCCTTCTCTTTCTCCTCCCTCCCTGCCCTGCCTCTATCTCTTTGTCTTTCTATCCGACATTTTTTTAATTGAGATGCATGACATATTTTTAGAAAAAGGTAACACCAATTAATTGTCATGCAATAAAAAAAAATCCATTAAGCAGTGTGAACAACTCAAGTCTCTACTTTCCCAGTTCCTCTCCTTCCATTCTCAAGTTAACCCCTAAACTTCATCCTAGCTGTACACTTCCTGCCTTGCTTTACACTCAGCACGTATGTGTGCAACCTCAAATGCTACATTTCAGCGTGCCTGGTATTGCTTAATGCTTTAATGTACATGAGCATCAGCATGCAATATGAAATTACCCATTGCACTTTTCTATCATTATGTTTGTGGATTCATCCATCCATGAAGCTGTAATTTATGTGTTGGTTGATGAAAAATATTACATATCTCTTTTCTAGTTTTGATGGACATCGTCACTGTTTCTGGGTTAAAAATCCTTATAAACAATGTTACTATCAATATCTTTGCATGCAAATGTTCACTGGTATCACCAGTAGAAATATGTTTGGGGTGTATCCAGGTTTTCCATATCTTCAGCTTCATTGGCTTTCAAAATGCTTTTGAAAATGTTTACACCTATGTAATATCCCACTAGTAGTGTACAAAAAGTATCTGTTCATTCACACTATATTTGCCAGCATTTAGAACCATTACTCTTTTATCTCATAGACATTCTGAGTAAAATATCACACTGTATATGACTTAAATTTGTGTTTTTCTGATTATTACAGAGCTCTTTTATTTTTAGGCTGGCATTAGACTTACTATGTAGGTTAGACTGGTCTCAACCTTACAGAAATCCTCCTGCCTCGGAGTTCTAAGTGCTGAAATTATAGGTGTGTACTACAGGCCCAGCTAAGCTGAGCACTTTTGAGGATATATTTATTGGTATTGGCTAACAAGCAAAACACTGGTAAAGTACTAATTTAGAAAGTTTATTTTTCTGTTGTGTAGTCTAATTTCTTTTATTGTAGAATTGTTAGACATAGTTACACATTCTACGTATGAGTGCTACACTAGTTATGTGGGCTGCAAATATATTCTCCCACTTTACAGTTTGATTTTTAAAAATTTCTTAATAGCACCTTTTATAATCAAAAGTTTAATTTTAATGAAGTATTATTCTTCAATATTTTATACATCTTGATATTTAGGTGTTATTTGGAAAAGGTTTCCTGATATCAGTATCATAAGCATATTTTCACATATTATCTTCTAAAAGTTTGTCTTGCAATCCATAGTGATTTGAAGCACCTCAGGAATTCATTTTTGTTTTACAAGCAAGACATGGATCAAATTTAATTTTTGTTCACTTTGTTGTGTAACTAACTCAGTAACGTTTATTGAAAATTCCTTTCTTCCCACTGTTCTGTATTACATCTTTTGTTTAAGTCAGAACTTTCATGAGGAGCTACGAATCTGGGCTGCTTCATATTTCTTTGCTCTATCTCTAAGTCTCTCTGAATTGTATACATTGCTACTATTTATTACATATACACTGCATTACAAGCAGCTGTACATTGTCCCTGCTTATTTCCCAATTCTGCATTATGTATGATATGTGTAGTGGGATCCTTTACACGTACTTTTATGAAATCAAGGCGATTGTTCTCAAGACATCAAGGATAGTTAGCTGTTAAATCTCATCAGTATCTTTGCATTTTTGCAATGATCATATCATTTTTCTGCTTATTTTGCTAGTGTGACAAATAACATTATTTGATTTTTAAACATTCACACCAATAATGGCACTTGGAAGTAATTCAGCATTGTATGAAGCTTCAGATTTTTCACACATTGTTATATGCTCTGTTTGCAAGAATGTATCTGACTCACTGTTATCTTTCTCTAGGAATGATATGCTCCCCAGAAAGATGATTACATATGGTACTTGTTTTTTGTTTGTTTGTTTATTTGTTTTTTGGGTGGAACTGGGGATTGAACCCAGACCCTTGTGCTTGCCAAGGAAGTGCTTATTCTACTGAGCCATCTCTCCAGCCCCTTATATGTGGTATTTGTACATTGATATTAAGTTTATTTTAGACACAGACATATAAAAACCAATACACTGGTAATCCTTATATTCTTAATTTGATGACAAATTTTGTTGTATTTCAAATCTCAGAGAAAGAGCTTTGAACTTTTGCCATTATTTTCCTTTGCATAGAACAGTCTATGGAGACATGAACCTTCCTGTGTTTGAAGGTTTCAAATTATAGATTCACCTTCTTTAACATTTAGGAAACTATTACTATTATCTTCTTTGATTAATATTAATATCTTATTTTTTAGGCATTACTTTATTTTGTTTGAATTTCCAAATGTATTATCATCACATAGTCTCACTAGCTCTCTAAGACATTTCACATTTATGTCACTGCTTCTTTTCATTCTTAAAAGTGAATATTAGAGTCTACTCTTTTTCAGATTGTCTTAACAATGTTATTAGGTATTTTAAGGAACCACTTTTAACGTTATTAATCTCCTTGCATCTTTTTTTCTATTTTACTTATTTTAACTCTTATCTTTTAGTTTTTCTCCCTAACAAAACAGAACATGAGTTTAACTTCTTGTACTTGTTTTTAATTCCTTAAAATGGATGTTTAGATCCGTAATTCCTTAGCTTTTTTTTCTTTGATGATATTTGTATTTAAGGTCGTAAATTGTCTTTGTGTGTTTACTAGCATCCCAATTTTTTATATAAAGCAGTTTCATTTCTTTAGCTTAAAGAATTTTCTAATTCTATTTATCTGCTTTCATACATGACATTTAGAATCATGCTTATTAATCCTTAGGCAAATAAGAAATTCCGGTTGTTTATTGTGGCTTTTGTTTATTTTGCTATTAAGTTCTAGTTTAAGATTATCATGACAAGTAAACCTACTTTTAGAATTTCTATCCTTTGAAATTTCCCAAGACTTTTTTATGCCTCAATATGTGGTCAACATTTGTAAATATTTTATGTGTATTTGAAAAGATTGTCTATTTCTTCAAGAGAACATTCTATATATTTACTATCTTATCAGATTTGCTACTAACTTTGTTCAAAACTTTGGTCAATATTTGGATAACTTTGCCTGCTTTGTTTGTCAGTTATTAAGAAACATTCAAATGTCCTAATATGATTTAGATTCATCTATTTCTCTTTAATTTTGTCAGTTTTTGTATTAAACTTTGCTATTAGAAGCATATACATTAAAATGTAAAACTGAACTTTGAGCTTTATTAAAATCCCCCTCCTTACTGCCTCCTTGAACTCCAGTCTCACACCTCCAACTGCTCTACAAACGGTTCCAGTTGATGATCTAACAGGCTCTTGAAATCTTATACATTCAAGGTTCATTACCCCCTCAAGTTCAATCTTCTTTCAATAAATAGCACTATCATTCCTCTATCTACCCAGATCATGAACTGAAAAATGCTTCATGATTTATCTCTTCCTCTGAAGTTTGCATCTGTATCATCAAGCAATACATGATCTGTCCTTCGTGTTTCCTGCATTGTTCTTTGTTGTCCTCCTCCACATGGACTAAGATCTACTTTGCTTCTTCATTCAACACCATGTCGTTTGTGACACAGCACATTTCTATATGTTCTTTATGCTTGGACTATTATTCTTCAAGTGTGTTTTCTTTTGATATAAACTAAGTCGTTACCATGAAATGTTTTGACCCCTTGTTTCCTTAAAATCTAATTCTCTTCTGTGTTGCCCTCACACCTTGTAGTTACTTTTATGCAGTTTTCTTAGCCTTCACCTCCCTAGTCAAAAATAACTTCTTAAGAACAGCCACTGTGTTGAGTTTGTTCTTTTCTGTTATTCTTGTGGCTTAAAGAATGCTTAGTATAGGGCAGGCAGTCAACAGATAGTTATGAAATGTGTGAACTAATGAATGGCTTTGTATAAACAAACTTTGCTCTTTATTCTTCAGGAAGATTTTAAGGGGAAAACTGAGTAAGATTTGACCTGATCTTTTCACATTTTGAAGCAATCACTCTGGCTGATGTTTGGAGAATAGTGCAAAGCAAAGTGGAATGGATTCATGAGGGCCTGTTTGCAAAAAGCTGATGCCCCCCTGACCCAAGCCTAAGATAGCAATAATGGTGGTCATCTGCAGTATTGAAGGAAGGAGGCATAAGGAATGGAAGTTACATTTCCTCTTTAATTAGCTGAATGTTGTGCTAGTTTTTAATGTAAGGAAGATAAGGCTACGTGGTAGGGAAGAGTGTGTGCGCAAACGGAGACCCTGAGTTGTGGATCTGAAATACATTCAAGCAAAGTTAGAGGTCAAGTAAGTGATTGGTCATATCTGGGGTGACCATCTGTTATGTTTGCTCCTGACTCTTGAGTTCCTGCCAGTTATCTGGGGTGTAATTCTCAGTGTCTTCCTCTATTCTGCAAGTAATTGTCTCCTTCAGGCATGAGGCCTCCAAGGTCTAGAAGATACTCCTGGAAATATTCTGTATATAAATTTAACTCAAGTACCTGGAAAAGATATTGTTGCTTAAGGTGACAACCAAGCAGAGAAAGAAAAGGATCATATACTAATGACGACACCGAGAATGTTGAGTCTTCAAAAGAAATAAAGATAAAAAAGAGACCATTTCTACACTTTAAGTAAAAAGACACACAGTGGCTCCAAGTGGGAAGAGTATTGATTAAAGGCAACACTGATGAATGATAGAATATCTTCTCTAAGATCTATCTCTTCCAAAATATCACTGCAAGGTAGGATTATCAGATAATAAGAAGAGAGGGTTCAGAGCATAGAAAAAAGAGGAGAAAAGGCAGGAACAGACCCAGCTGTGATCCAAGAAGGAAAAGGATCTGCCCAATTACTGAAATAGACTAAAGTTTAGACTAATGTGAATTTCAGGTAATGAAGGCTTAGGGCCATCTTCCAGAGGCACTAATAGTATTATAGTTTCATGCATGTCAGCAGTACTTCACAATTGGTGGGTCTTGAAGAAATTAATTTATTTGCTTACCTTTATATTTTCATGTTCACTGTGGTAGGAGGTATAATGAACCTCCAAACATTCCCATATAATATTCCTCCACAGATAAATAAATTTTCTGACACGGCAAATGGAACATTGTGAATGAGACTAAATTTGGGATCTTAAGATGCAAAGAGTACTCTGGATCATCTGAGAAGGCTGGCACACATAACAAAAACCTTCACAAGAGAGAGACTGGAGCATCACGTAGGACCAAGAGTCAAACATGCTTGGTATATAGCTTTAAAGACAGAGAAGAGACCTGCAAACAGGTGCAAGGGCCGAATGTTCAATTCTCAAGCCTGTTGTGCCAGCCCTGCTTTGGTGGCATGCTGAGATGGCAATTGAGACTGGGCATGGTGGCGCACCCCTGTAATTCCAGCTCTTAGGAGGCTGTAAACACATGGATTGCTACAAGTCCAATCTAGTAGCAAGACCCTGAACACCCTGTAAACCCTTCCCTAAAAAATTAAATAAATAAATAAACAAATCATGGAAGTAGCATTGGGAAGATGGAATGAGAGGACAAAGATTCTCCTTCAGAGCTTCCAGGAGGAGCACAACTTGGTCCAACACTTCAGTTTTAGCTCAGAGTCTTAAATTCACTTCAGACTCTGATTTCTACAATTGTAAGAAAATAAACTTATGCTGCTTTAAGTCACTAAGTTTACTCCCAATGTACCCTACCCCAGGCCCTGCGACTTTGTGGGAGAGCTCCTGCACTGTCCTGAGCTTGCCAGACCAAGACCAGGCCCACTATGCAAGAGGGAATTTTCCCACATTCTGCAGACCTGACCTGCCCCTCCACATCAAGCAAAAACCACGTGTGAGTGAGAACTTCCACCATGTTCTAGGGACTGCTCCAGATGCACCCAGCCTCAGGCCCTGAAAATGTGTGGGAGAATTCTGCTCTATCCTGCACTCCCCAGACCACAAACAGGCCCACCCCATGAGAGAACTTTACCTGCTTTCTGCAGACCTGTCCCGTCCCTCCAGACCCTGCACAACCCACCCTGTGAATGAGAACATTCACCACCGTATTGGGATCCCTGAAGACCCACCAAATCCTAGGCCCATTGAATGTGTGGGAGAGGTTCTGTGCTCCCCTGTCCCCTCCCATACTCCTACAGACTCAGCCCAGACCTCACATATAGACCTTGGGTGAAAATCTGAAGCTGAAGTCCCTGCAGTGAGACTAGTGTCAAAAACACGCAGCTAATTCAGAAGCAGAACATCTTCCCAAAGGGGGCACAGCAGGCTCACCTCCAAGGGAAGCATCAGAAAGGAGCTGATCACAGCAGCCAGAACCAAGAAAGGCACAACTACATAAACCAGAAGTTGGTATAGCTGTACCTGAATTTCATTAGGAGCTAAGTTTATAACTGCACCAAAGCCCTACACGAAAGGTCAGAGGTCAGAGCTACACGAAATGATAAAAACAAGAGCAAAATGCAGTCTCAGGGCTCAAACTCACCCAGAACAAGTGCAGAGGACACTAGCTCAGCTAAAACATATGAATTAATAGCATTAGAAGTAAAGAAACAACAGCAGAAAGTATACAGGAAATTAGACCGAATCAATTTCTGGAATAAAAAACAAATCTCTGAATTCATACCATCTAAAGTAAAGAATCAAATGCAAAAACATATGGAGGAAAACCAATTTGAAAAAAAAAATCTGCAGTAAAAGAATTAATAAATGTTTCTAAAGAAGACATTGCAAAAAAAAAAAGAAAAAGAAAAAGAAAGAGGAGATTAGAAAAATGACAGATTCCTTGAATGAGCAATACAGGAAAGAAATAGATCGCATGAAGCAGAGTCAAGCATATGTACAGGAATTTAAAATCTCAATCACGAGCTTGCAAAAACTTTGGAGAGAAACTGAAGAAAGAGTTTCAGATCTTGAAGATGCTGGTGAAGCTAGTGAAATGGTGAGAAAAGATCTCTTAAAAACAGCTAGGATGCAGGAAAAAATAATTCATCACATGCAACAAGATGCAAAGATGAACAATGTGAAACTAATAGGCATCAGTGAGAAAGAATGAGTCAACACAAATAATATAAAAAAGAATATGGTCAGAAGTAATAGCAGAAAACTTCCCAAATATGAAGAAACAATCTAACCTTCAGGTAACCAAAGCATACAGAACATCAAAAAACTTCAACCCAACTAAAAACACACCAAGACATATAATAATCAAGATCCCAGAAATCCAACACAAGAATAATATACTGAAAACTTCTAGAGAAAAGAAGCAGATCACATTCAAAGGAAAACCCATCAGAATTACAGCCAACATCTCTTCATAAACCATGAAGGCAAGGAGAGCATGGAGCAGAGTACTTCAAGTCCTCCAAGAAAACAAATTCTAGCCCAGACTACTATACACTGCAAAACTCATATTCAAGTTTGATGGAGAAGTGAAATACTTCCATGACAAAGAACAACTACAGAATTTCATGATGACAAATCCAAACCTACACAGACTACTGAAAGATGTTCTAGAGAGGAACCAAAATGATCAAAACTCCACCAATGAGAACAGGGCAAATAAAATAGGTCAAATAATTAAACACAGGACAAAAAGGAGTATACAACAGTAGGTAAATATGACAATCATAAGGCAACACATCTCAATTATAACCGTCAATGTAAATGGACTCAATTCACCAATTAAGAGATATAGATTGGCATAGTGGATTAGGAAACAAAACCCAACAATATGCTGTATACAAGAAACACACTTAACTCAAAAAGACATTCATAGACTTGAAGTTAAAGAATAGAAAACAATACTACATGTCTCAGCACGTCAGAAAAAAGCAAGAGTAGAAATTGTGTTCTCAGACAGTCTCAACTTCAAACCAAGAAGGATCAAATGAAATAAAGAAGGCCACTATATATTGGTAAGGGGAAAAATTCAAGAGGAACAGGTAACACTCATAAATATGTATGCACCAAACACAGGAGCACCCAATTATATGAGAAAAATCTTAATGAACATGAAAAATCTAATATCCAAGACCACAATCTTAAGAGGAGTCCTAAACACCCACTTATCCCAGAAAGATAGGTCAACCAGACAACAAATTAGAAAAGAAGTAGCAGAAAAGAACCAGATCCTGGAAAAAAATGGACTTGGTGGACATATACAGAGTGCTGCACCCAACCACAGCTGAATACACATTTTTTTCTGTTGTACATGTCATTTTCTAAAATAGACCACATAATACTCCATTGGTCATACTTAAGTATATGCAAGAAAACAAAATTTATCCCATGCATATTTTCTGACGGTAATTCAATGAAATGAGAAATAAATGACCAAAGAAACCAGAAAAAAACCTTAAATACGTGGAAATTAAACGACCCTCTACATGGCAATCAAAGGGATACAGAACAAATTAAAGAAGAAATTCAACAATATCTACAATTCAATGAAATTTCAACCACAACTTATCCTTAATTATATGGTGCAATGAAAGTAGTTCTCTGAGGGAAATTCATAGCTATGAACTCACACATTAGGAAGACAGAAGGGAAACAAATAAACACACTAATGCTACACTTCCAACATCTACAAAAGAAGAGCAAACCAAACCCAAAGCCCAAAGATGGGAAGAAATCATAAAGATTAGAGCATAAATTAATTCAATTTACAAGGAGAAAATAGTTCAAAGAATCAACAAATCAAAAAGCTGGTTCTTTAAAAGACTGAATAAAATTGATAGGCCCCTACCTAACCTCATCAAAAACCCAGTGGAAATTCAGAAGATTACCAATAGCTACTTTATGCTCACACAGTAGAAGACACAGAAGAAATGGACAGATTCTTAAAAAAATACAAATTACCAAAACTGAATCAAGAAGATGTAAGAACTATCAATAACCAAATAACAGCCAGTGAAATATGAAATATAATAAAAATGCTGCCGACAAACAAAAGTTCAGGTTCTGATAGATTCACAGCTGAATTATACACGAAATTTACAGAAAATGTAATCCCTGCATTCCACAAAATCTTCAATGAAAATAAAAAAGAAACAATTCTCCCAAAATCATTCCAGGAGGCAAGAATTATACTGATATCAAAACCAGGGAAAGATGCAACTAAACCACAGACCAATCTCCCTCGTGAACATACATGCAAAAATTCTCAATAAAATCCTAGCAAATCAAGTACAGCAAATCGTCAAGAAGATCACACACCATGACCAGGTAGGATTCAACCCAGGGATGCAAGGATGATTCCATATTCGAAAATCTATAAATGTAATACACTATACCAACAGAGCCAAAACTAAAAACCACATAATCATCTCAATTGATGCAGATAAGGCTTTTGACAGAGTCCAGCACTCACTCATGTTCAAAGTCCTACAGAAAATTATAATATAAGGCTTCTAATTTAATCTGATAAAAGCCATCTATGACAACCCAACGGCTAATATAATTCTAAATGGGTACAAACTGAAATCTTTTACTCTCACATTTGGAAAGACAAGGATATCCTGTATTACACCTCCTATTCAACATAGTTTTGGAATCATTACCTATAGCTATTAGAAAAGAGGGAGAAATAAAAGGAATAAGAATAGGTAAAGAAGAAGTTAAATTATCCCTATTTGCAGACGACATGACACTTCACTTGGAAGACCCAAACCACCAAGAGCTACTAGAATTGATACACAAATAGCATAATAGGTTACAAAGTCAATACCCAAAAGTCAATAGCATTCCTCCACACAGATAACAAACACACTAAGAGGGAAACTATAGAAACAATATCTCTTACAATAGCACCATGGAAAATGAAATACCTTGGAATTCACTTAACCAAGGAAGTCAAAGATCTTTTCATGGAAAATTACAATACTCTAAGAAAAGATATCATAGAGGATTTCAGAAAATGGAAAGATATTCCATGCTTCTGGATAGGAAGAACCAACATCGTGAAGATGGCCATATTCCAAAAATTATTGTACACATTCAATACAATCCCTATCAAACGACCATCAACATACCTCCCACACCTAGAGAAATCATTCAAAAATTTATTTGGAACCACAAAAGACCTGTAATAACAAAGGCAATCCTAGTCAAAAAAGCAAGACTGGATACATTACAATTATTGACTTGAAATTATACTACAAAGCTACTGTGCTAACATCAACATGGTATTGGCAACAAAAATAGACCTGAGGATCAATGGAATAGACTGGGAAATGCAGTGGCCTCCATGAACACACTCAACCACTTAATCTTCAACAAAGAGCCAAACACACTTACTGGAAGAAAGATAGCCTCTTTTAAAAATGGAGCTGGAAAAACTGGCTCTCTGCATGCTGAAACGTAAAACTTGACCCCATGCACTATGCTCGAGTCAAAATGGATTAAATATCCAAATATTAAAACAGAAACATTAAATCTCCTGGAAGAGAAAGTAGGAAGAACTCGTGAAAACAGAGATGTAGGCAAAAGGTTCATGAACAAAAATCAAATAACACGGCTAGTGCTTGAACAAATTAACAACTGGAACCAACTCTTATTGAAGAGTTTTTGCATATCAAAAGAAATTACCAACAAAGTGAAGAGACAACCCACAAATTTTGAAAAAAATCTTAACTAATAAGCATTCATAAAAAGATCAGGTTTCTAGAATTTATAAAGAACTAAAAAACATTAGGGCCTCAAAATTTAAAGACACAATCCAGAATTGTGCATCCAAGATGAAGACACACTTCTCAAAGGATGAAATTAAACAAGGGAATAAAAACGTGAAAATGTGCTCCACATCACCAGCCATGTGTGAAATGCAAATTAAAACAACATTGAGATACCATTTCACACCAGAAAGAATGGCTATCATAAAGAAATCAATCAACTACAAATGTTGGAGAGGCTGTAGAGAATAGGGAACACTTCTCCACTGTTGGTGGGCATATAGACTAGTACAACCATCATGGAAATCAATGTGGAGACTCTTAAAAAGCTACAGCTTGAAATCCCATACCAGCCAGCTATACCCCTACTGGGAATTATACCAGGGGAACTGAAAATATCATATCATAGTGATATATGTGTACCCATGTTTATAGCAGCACAATTTGTGACAGGTACATCTTGGAAACAACCAAGATGTACGTCACATGAGTAATAGTTGAAAAACATGTATTTTTATACCATGGAGTATTACTCAGCTGTAAAGAATGATAAAACTGAAGCCTTCATATTTAAGTGGATGTCTCTGGAAGATATATTTATAAGCAAAATAAACCAGACTCACATGTGTAAATATCATAGTCTCCCTAGTATATCTGCTCATAGGAAGAATTACAAATAGAAAGGTATAACACAATTAAAAGGAAAGCGAGAAGTTGAGGATTGGACAGTGAGGAGAGGGCAAGGAGAAAAGCTGGGAAACATGACAGGAGCAAAACCATACATTTATACACACAAAATGGGTAAGGCAATGATCCTGATAAACATTCACAGGTTGTAGAAAGTAGCAGTTGATTGGTAGGATCTCACCTTGACTAACTATATATGCTAGTACCTGTGAACCAAGCAACTGCACTGAAGATAGCAATGTGTACTTGAAGGGTCACACTTGGAAGGCTTGTCATTCTGGTCTTCTAGATACATATTTCTTGTCATGACATGCTAAGTATTACTATACTGTCTTTCAAATGAAAATTTTTAAATAAGTGTAATAAATAAAAAATAATTCACAAAAGAAATGTACAGGACAGTCTTGCTACAATGCTGTATATGGATAGATTTCTAAATTTTTGTGTAAATATATGGAAGTATTAATTCTTATTTTTAAAATTGTTTTTCCTCATATTCTGTAAGTTTAATATCTCAATACTTGATGAAAAATATGTGTTCCATATTATGCCTGTGATTTCTGATATTTACAGAGATAGAGAGGGTATCTCATATGTTGTAGGGTAATAATCAGCTTCTCTTCTGGAGGGTTCACAACCTAAGTTTGCAAATCAAAAATTGGAGAGAAGGAAGGGCTGCAAGGTCAGCCAATATTTTGGCCTTAGCCTTTCAAGGTCAGTGAAGACTCAGGACATAGGAGAATCTGTACTGTAACATCATGGAACTCAGTAGTGCCCCAGATTTTCTGATCAAGGAGATTTTCGAGCCACAGAGGAATGCGATCAATGATGTATAGTATGTCTAAGAAGAGTCACATGGAGAGAAAACTTTCTCTCAGGCTTTCACCGAGAACAAAGTGGTCAAGCAATGGCTGTGACTTATCCACATAGCTGACATTGAAAAAGGATCTACAAAGTGCACTACAGAGTTACAGGATAAGCCCTGAGGGGACGTGGCTGACAATATCAGATACAAAAGTTGCATTTGTTGTTATATAGGTGTTGCTTTATCTTGGTCTTAGCCGTGAAGCAGAAAAGTATAAAAACAAGGTATACAAAGTAAAGCCATGTTAATATACTGAGTTGTGAAGGATCCAAGTCAACGACTTTTGCAGATAACCCATTACTATTGTGGACTGCTGGACTCTGTTGGATTGTTCTGCTGAACTCATGCACTTATAATATTTATTTATTTATTTATTTTAAATTTATTTTTATTTTAACTTAAAGAGTGAAAAATAGAAGCAAAACAAAGAGAAAAAATGACATAAACAAAGTAACATACAACAATACATATGTTACAGATTTTCACAACATGGATGGCTATACAATCCAACACAGATCAGCAGTCCACAATAGAAGCAGGTTATCTACAGAAGTTGTTCACTTGAGCCATTCACAGCTCATTATGTTATTTTCTGCTGGATGGTTAAGACAGAGTTAAAGCAAGACCTATGAAACAAAAAATATAATTTTTGTATCATATAAGGTCAGTCAGGTACCCTCAGGTTTTATCCTGTAACCCTGTACTGCTCTTTGTAGATCCCTGACAGTGTCAGCCTTGTGGATGGGCCATGGCCATTGCAAATTGGTCAATTTGCTCTCTGTGGAAGCCTGAGAGAAAGTTTTCTCTCCATGTGACTCTCCTTAGGCACACTATACAACATCGATCGCATTCCTCTGTGGTCCCATAAATCCTTGATCAGAAAATCTGGGGCACTACTGAGTTCCATGATGTTACAGTACAGGTTCTCCTATGTTCTGAACCTTCGCTGACCTTGAAAGGCTAGGGCCAAAATGTTGGCTGACCTTGCAGCCTTTCTCTTTCTCCAATTTTTGACCTCCAAACTTAGGTTGTTAACCCTCCACAAGAGAAGTTTATTATTGCCCTGCATCATATGCAGTTCACTTTATCCTTACTATTAGTCTAAATAACACATCATAGGCATAACATGAAACATATATTTTCCACCAGGTATTGAGGTACTAAACTCTAAGTCTGTACAGAATAAGAAGAAGAAAAAATTAAAAACTAGGAATGAACATTTACATATATTTACATAGATATTTAGAAATCCATCCATATACAGCATAGTATCATTGTAGCATGACAGTCTTGTGACTTTTTTTGTCTTATTTTTCATTTACTACCCTTTAAAAATGGCAGTATAGTAATAGCTGGTATGTCATGACAAGTACATATTTAGAAGACCAGAATGTCAGGCATTTGGAGTGTGACCCTTCTATTACACATTGTTAGATTCAGTACAGTTGCTTGGTTTACAGCTATCAGCATATATAGTTAGTTGGGGTGAGAATCCTACTATGTAACTGTTAGTTTCAAAAATCTCCAGATGTTTCTCAGGATCATTGTCTTGCCCATCTAGTGAGTATAAGTGAATGGTGTTGCCTCTGTCATGTTTCTCAGCGTTTCTCCTTGCCCTCTCCTCACTGTCCAATCCTCAACTTCTCCCTTTCCTTTTAATTGTGTTATACATTTCTGTTTGCAATTCTTCTTTTGAGTTATACTAGGAAGACTATACGATATTTGCACATGTGAGTCTGGTTTATTTTGCTTATAAGTATGTCTTCAAGTGGCATCCACTTAAATATGAAGGCTTCAATTTTATCATTCTTTACAACTGAGTAATACTCCATGGTATAAAAATACATGTTTTTCAATCACTCCTCATGTGACAAACATCTTGGTTATTTCCAAGGTTTTGCTATCACAAATTGTGCTGCTATAAACATAAGTACACATATATCCCTATGATAAAATGTTTTCAGTTCTTCTGGGGAAATTCCCAGTAGGGGTATAGCTGGCTTGAATGGGATTTCCAGTCCTAGTTTCTTCAGGAATCTCCACACTGATTTCCATAATGGTTGCACCACTCTACATTCCCATCAGCAGTGGAAAAGGGTTCCGTTTTCCCCACAACCTCTCCAACATTTGTTGTTGATTGATTTGTTTATGATAGCCATTCTTTCTGGAGTGAGATGGTATCTCAGTGCTGTTTTAATTTACATTTCATGGATGACTAGTGATGTGGAGCACTTTTTCATATATTTGTTTGCTTCTTTAATTTCATCCTCTGAGAAGTGTGTGTTCATCTCAGATGCCCATTTCTGGATTGGGTCTTTAAATTTAGGGTCCCTGATGTGTTTTAGTTCTTTATAAATTCTAGAGAGCAGACCCTTGTCTGAGTTCTTATGAGTTAGGATTTTTCATAATTTGTGAGTTGTCTTTTCACTTTGATGGTAATTTCTTTTGACGTGCAAAAACTTCTCAATAACAGGTGGTCCCAGTTGTTAATTCTTTCAAGTGTTTCCCGTGCAGATACATGTTTGTTCATGAACTCTTTACCTCCCCCTACATCTTCAGGAGTTTCTCCTACTTTCTCTTCCAGGAGATTGAGTGTCTCTCTTTAATGTTAAGATCTTCAATCCATTTTGACTTTAGCTTTGTATTATGCACCTATAATATTTAGATGCCAATGGAATACCCATCTCTGACAGGACTAAACAAAAAGGGGGCTACAAAGGAAAGACCATTTTGTATTTGTATATTCAGAATAGTTAGGATAGATATACAGTTACTTCTGCTTAACTCCATGAGAAGATTTGTACTAATAGGATTTGAAGAAGATATCCTGTCTGCTTCTTGTATTATGAATAATCACTAAAACAATAACAATGTACAATGTATTAATTATTAAAACTTTCCTATTAATCAGCTTTGAAAGTATCTCATTGATATTTGTTTCTCAATAAAAAAATAATAAGCAAAAGTCCCCAAGTTTGTGATAACTCACTACAACAGCAGTAGCAAAATATTACATTCCCACACACAGGAATGTAAACTTGTTGAAGGGTCTTTCTCATGCTCAGAAAGCAGAATGAAAATGGTGCGTCCTCTGTGAGAAAACTTCCAAGCTGCCCAAATTTCTAGCTACTGAAGAATACACATCAGCAGATAACATGCGAAACATGTTTACAAAAAATTAGTTGTTGACCAAGGCTAGGAGAATCATAGGGCTGTAGAAGAGGAGCACAGCAGAGAGGTGAGCGGCACAGGTGTTAGCAGCCTTCCAGCGATCCTCACTGGACGCCACACTGTGCAGTGCCCTGGCAATCAGGCCGTAGGAGAAGAAAATAAGCAGGGGGTCTATAGCCATAGCTGACAGGACCACTACAAGGCTGTAGAATGTGCCCCAAGCTCCTGGGCAAGCCAGATGAGCCATATCCGGATGCAGGCAATAAGAATGAGTCAAAATCTGTGGGTGGCAGTACGGCATGTGGGCCAGGAGAAAGGGCAAGGGCAGGTGGATACCCAGGCATCAGAAAGCAATGGCCAAACTGATCCTGCTGACCACACCATTGGTGAGGATTGCAGGGTAGTGGAGTGGGCAACAGATGGCCAATGCCCTGTCAAAGGCCATGGCCAGCAAGACAGAGGATTCTATGACAGAAAAGACACGGACAAAGAACATCTGTAAGAGGCAGACTGAGGCAGGAATAGCTCGAATATTAGCAAGGGCTAGGCCCAGCAAGGTGGGCATTAGGGATGTGGTCAAACCAACATCAGATATACTGAGCAGGAAGAGGAAGAAATGCATTGGACGATGGAGTGAGGGCTCTAGGGCAATGATCCAAAGGATAGTGCCATTGCCCACAGCAGAGAGGAGGTAGAGAGTGGCTAGAGGTATTGTCCACCAGGATGGTGCCGCTGATAGGCCTGGCATGCCCACCACTCCCTCAGCCCGCACACACTCTTCTCTCCTATGTCCACTTCCTGCTGCCCTCCCTGATAAACCCTGTCCTCTACAGTGTCAAGATGAAGGAGATAAGAGAGAAGATACTCAAGCACCTGCAGCGTGGAAAAGTGAGCTGCATTTCATGAGAACAATGCTTCTGTACATGTGGTGCAGAGGGTGCCCGCTGCAAGGGCTTCTATGACTGAGACCTCAGTTTATAGCACATGAAAGCCATTCAGGGAAACAGTCGCCTATACCTGAATCTATATACTTGTTCTTAGAAAGGTGCATGTGTACTTCAATGAAAAGAGTTCAAGGGAATCACACACACACACACACACACACACACACACACACACATACTATTACACTACATGCCAATGATAAATAAAGCATCAGACTCTAGGATTTGTCACAGCCATCCAAGTGTGTGGCTGTGCATTCCCTTGCAACACTCTATAACTTAATCACTGGAGAAGGTAGAGGAGTTAAATACGGACACAGCCCAAGGAAGAGAAGATGGTAATGTCCTGCTCAGCTAGAAAAATGACTGTCCCATGTAGTGTACCTTCACAAGAAGCAGCATTCTTATTGTAGTTATAGATTACGAATACTGCTTCTTGTGAAGGTGTAAGTGTAATATCATGTATGCACCTTGTACGATACCAAAACATTACAAAAACAGTTTGCAATGTATTAATTTATCCAATCTGTCCTGTTAATTTGTCTTGAAACTGTCTCATTGCTATTTGTTCTTCAATTAATAAATAAATAAATAAAAATAAAAATGGAAATTAAAAAAAAAATTAGTTGTTTAAATCAAGGAAAATGGGTGATCCTGTTTCACAGAACAAAGTTCCTTACCAGGAATCACATGCCCAGGTTTTGCTAAATTGTCAATGCAGCCTGCTATCTCCGACCTAGAAGTAGAAAGGGAAGTCAGAGGAGACTGGTGCAAAGCAAAATTAACTTTATGGTCGGTATTATACAAGAAAGTGGTAAAGAACCACTTTGGAGGATGGCAGCATACCTCACCTCTGGGGCCATGCTCCTGTTTGTTTTTCTTCTTTTAAGAGAATGCAAAATAGTATTAAAACAGAAATATTATAATGATGCAGAATTTTACTAAAAATATGAATTTCACAGTATTTGTTGTATTGCAGAGTATTGTCTCCAACCTAGTTGTTCATATCACCAGATATGTGCATTCAAAGTTGAACGAAGGGAGAAAAAATATATAAGAGAGGAAAAGGGAAAAAATTGAAAAAAGAAGACAAAAACAAATTGACAATGAAATTCGCTTTTCCATAGACTAGCAGAAATCCATAGCACAATCGTCCAAACCATGATGCTTACATACATAGGTATAGCTCCTTTGTCTACCACCTCTCCTAACCTCATCAACTCAGTAATTCCTTCTTTTTGAACAGTCTTTCCCTTTTCCCAGTATCTGTTGTACCCATCAGATTTTATTTTCTTTTTGAGGTTCTCATACTAAGGAGACAATAGGATGTTTGCACATGAAGGTTTGATTTGTCTCACTTAAATGTATGGTCTGCAGTTATATGAAACTGATAAAAGTCTCAAATTTATACTATTTATAGCTGAATAATATTCCATTGTGTAAAACTACCACACATTCTTTATCCATTCCTGAGTTGATGGGCATTTGGGTTGTTTCCAGGATGTAGCTATGACAAATTGTACTACATGAGTACTGATATATTGCTATGGTATGATGTTTTCAATTCTGGGAAAATATCCAGGTGGGGAATGGGTTGAATGCGTCCTCCAATCCCAGCTTTTGAGCAGTCTCCACACTGATTTCCACAGTGGTTATACCAGTCTATACTCCCACTAACAGTGAGGAAATGTTCCTTTTTCCCCACAGGTCCTCCAGCATTTGTTATTGGTTGACTTCTTAATAATAGCCATTCTTTGGGGGGTGATATGGAATCTCAGTGTTGTTTTAAACTGCATTTCTTAAATGACCAATGATGTTGAACATTTTTTCTACATTTCGTATTTTTTCATTTGTGAAATATATATTCATCTCAGATGTCCACTTTTGCAGTGGGTCTTTGAATTCTGGATGCCTGATTTATTTCAATTTTTTATATGTTCTAGATAGGCGACCTTTTTCAGAAGGACAGTTGGATATATTTTCTCATTTGGGAGTATTCTTCTTTACTCTTTTGGAGACTTTCAGTCCTGTTTCATGGGGCCCTATCTCCGCCCTCTTCAAGGGTCCATGATTGGTTACTGGAACTGTTGCTATGGGCCTGGGTTTGGAGAGATAACAGAGAGATTTGAGAGGAGAGAAGTGACATATGTAGACAGGCCTGTGTGAGATAGTGTAGATACACAAAGAAGGGTGTCATAGCCAGACTGTCAGCTTAGTATAACTGTCACAGGAAGGTTGCCATTGTGACTGCTTGATGAGATGCAGAAGCCCCTAATTTCTAGCTCTTCTAGGGGTCATATTCCCTAAGCTCAATTTGGGTAAGGACTCCAACAGTGCCTATAGTGCCCAAGATTTCTTCAACCATAGCAGTGCTCATTTTCTTCTACTGATTTTGAATTACTGAACTTGAGTAGATTATTCTAAGTCAGGTAAGTGTGGTTCTCTTTGAAAAGGTACTTGATGCCTTTATAAGACTAATGCTTCATAATTTATTTCTAAGGGGAAACTCACTGGTTTAAAAAATAGTCTACATAACAGAGGAATTTCTACTCAGTTGTTTCTTCGGTCATATTATTCATAATTCAGTTACTGGTGTATTTATTCACTGAACAATTATTAATAGTGGCTAGAATGTGGGTTCTGCAATTACTAGACTAGCCAAGACTTGCATTTTCACAAAATTTTTTCCTCCTAGCAGGCAAGACCGAGAAAATAAACACTCAAATAATAAACTGCTTATTAATGATAATGGTCAGGTTGTGATGGAGAATACTAAAACCCTGGAGTAGTCAGAAAAGGCTATCTGAGGAAAGAACATTTAAGTTTCTGCCTGAGTGAAAAAATCCATTACAGGTGGAGGGAGCAGTGGGGGTGACAGGAAACTACATAATCCAATGGATTTAACTTATATTGTGGAATGCAATGCACTGCAGAGGACAGAGATACATATGAATGATGGTTTTATTACAAGTTTGACAATTCATCCTAAGCACATGACTTACATGAAGTTCAATTACCTCATTCTCTAAAACAGGATCATCAAACAAACATTACTGAACTATGGTAGAGACTAAATTAGACACATTTGTAGAAGTTCTTAGCACATAGTGATAGCTTAATGTATGTGAAACTATTTTTCCATTTAAAGAGAATGAAGGAAATGCTCACTCTGTGTAATTCTATATTTTCTTTTCTATGTATTTGGTACAGGGTGTCACTATGCAGCTGGGACTCATAGTGATCCTCCTGTTTTCAGCTTCCCCAGCACTGGGACTACAGATGTGTACCACCCACCATGCCTGGTTCCAGTGGTGCGCTCAGCATACTCAGGGGTGGGGTCAGTGCAGCAGATGGTGCTGTGGATCTAACCCTTGTCCCTGTACTTGCCTAAGCAGGTGTTTGGTCTGCTGAGCTATTTCACCAGCCCTGATGATTCTGTATTTCAAAGGCATCCTCCCAAAACACTAAGAGGGATATAGGAAAGTACAATCAGAGGAAAAGACCACTGGAAGCCACAGGAGGAAGAGACAGATTGATACGGTGAGGAGGCAGTCAGTAGTGCCTGCGACATCTCCACTCTAAAATAAAAGTGCTTGGGTAGGTCAGATAGCTCAGCAGATTAAAGCACCTGTTTAAGCAGAAACAGGGGCTGGGGTTTGATCCCTGAGCCTTCCATGTCAGCTCCGCACCTAGGGTGCACTGAGACTATAATTGAGACTGGGCATGGTGGCACATGCCTGTAATCCCAGCACTTGGGAGGCGGTAAACAGGAGGATCACTGAGTACCTAATGAGACCCTATAGTCCCTGTAGACCCTGTACTGAACTATGTTATAAAATAAAACTGTTTGAAGATAAAAAAAAAATGGTGATCAGAGAATACCAAATTGTGAATCAGGAAGCCATCATCACAAAGGGAAAACATATAATCTGGATGTCATCCCTTTCTGATTCACCAGTTTGAAAGCAATGCCCTTCCTTTGGTAATTTTCCCAAACCAACTAATTAAAAGTGTTTTCTTTGCCCAGTGAGAGACTATGATTGACAATGACCATCTCTGAAGCCTACAGCTGTAAAACAGTGTGGCTCCCTTATTCTAACATTTGCACTTGTGATGGATGAGTTGTCATCCCTCTGTGAGATTGTCTGAGCACAACTTTCTGTGTGTTGCGGTGCCCTCCCAAGCCTCTGTGGGACAAATAGCATCCAACTCTTGCTGGCATTCAGGCTGGGGTTGGCTGCTGCAGAGCAGAAGCTCATAGCTTAACACCACAAGAGCCTCAAGGCTGTTGACAGGAAACCATACAGCTGTTCTAGAAGGGCTTCCAAGGCCGGCTCCCTGGAGGAGCCAGACTTAGAGAAACCCAGACCCCTAGGAGGAAAATATGATTATTATTTAACATCTATCATGTGCCAGATCTTCCACAGGGAACTATCAAGAAAGAAAACTTTGAAAAGAAATGCTATGTTCCCTTGAAGGTGAAATTTCTTCATCTCATAGTACTTGCTCAACAAAAGCCATCTGCCTTCCATTCCTACCACTCGAATGGACCTCCACAATGCTCAGTCCTCATGATCTCACACTGCCCAAGGGCGTGGCCTGAGCCTACTTGCCAGGGCATTCTCCCCTGGATGACACAACACCATTTTCCTAGCAGTGTTTCTCCATACTGTATTACTCCCCATTTCCAGATTTTTGCCTTTGCCTGCCCCCTCAGTATGTTGGTCTTCTGAGACTTATTTCAAGCTTCCATCTCCTCTTAGAGTGCTCCTCTTGACACTCTAGCCATGGTCCTGGAAACAGCTTCTGACCAAATTTGCACCCTTTTCCTTACAGGAACCTTTATGCCAGCTCACAATTCACAGGCATACCCAGGTCTCAGAAAGACAGACAGAATGGGGCTCCATGCACCAGGGGACACCACATCCACAGCCACTTCACAAGCTACATGCATGCTCACTCAGGTCATAATAATGAATTTGGAACCACTCTCTCTCAATATCCCACTTATTTCCAAACACTTTAGCAATGTTACAGTCTCAATCAACAGAAGTCCTCATCCATAAGGAAAAACACACACACTTCACACATCAGCTGGCACCTCTTGGCCTTCTGATTCCTTGCTAAGAGCGTTTAGAATCCTTAATACATTTTGTAGATTTTTAGCTTTCTTTGAGATTGTTTCAAACACTGAGATCCTCATGAATCTCATTTTCACTACTACTCATACTAAATAATTTCTGTATTACTTTTTCTTTCTATAAATGTGATACTTGCCAGCCTTTTTGTCATTCTGAGGAAATACTTGAAAAATTTAACTTAAAGGAGGGAAGATTATTTTTGTTTTGGTTTCAGTACATGTCTCACTTTTCTCTCATTGCTGGGACAAAATACCCAAAACCCCAAATGAAGGAAGGGAAGATTTATTTAGCTCACAATTTGTGGAGGTTTCAGTCCATACTCAGCTGGCTCCAAGGCAGAGTGGCACACTGAAGAGGGCAATTGTTCAGTGGCAGAAAACAGCAAAAAGCCAAGGGAGGAGCAGCAAGTGTGGCAGCTAGCAAACCTTTGTCCCCTCCCTATACTGCAATGAAGATTACCACCCCAGGGCAGGTGTAGCACCTGTAACCCCAACATTGGATCAAGAATTAATCACAAATTCTAGAATCCACCCCATAACTACATGAGGCTTTGGAGACAACTACACACAAATGATAATAGTCCATGACTGCTGGGTCTCACCCCTTTGGGCTGATACACATCCAAGCATCACAGGAGCAAAGCTGCTCACTGCATCACAGACAGGAAGCAGAGAAAGAAACTAGAGGGTCCAGGGCCCCTTAAGAGGCATTCATATCCTGATCACCCCACTCTACCTACTGAGCCTCACCTCCACATTGCCATCGCCTTCCAACAGTGCCCCACTGGGAACCTTCAACACATGATGTTTAGGAGGATGCTACAAGTACAAACCAGCCCATCGTTTTTGTCTCCCTACTGCACTAACAAGAATAGGACTCAAATGATCTTATTCTCTTTTTTCTCTTAGACATTCTTAGGTATAGACTTCACTGACTATTGTGTGTGTGAGTGTGTAACAGAATTTGCAAAAACTGGTTGTAGATGAAACTGAGATTAAGAACGGTTTTAACCTATAAAAATGCAAAATAAAACATATCTTTCTTAAACTTTATTCTCCTTAGAATGTCTTATTCAGATGAGGTGCTACCCATCAGTGTCTCCATAATGCTCCCCACTAAGGACAACTATAATTTCTGGAAGTACCACAAAAATCAATCAGTAAAACCTGTGTGAGGTGGAAAGAGAGGAACCAGTAGCTGCAGGAGAAATTCAAAGTCAGAGCTCCTGAGGTCTTCAGGAGCAATCCAGGCCAGCATTGTGCCAAGATCCAACCAGCAAGAGAAAAATGGCTCAGGTGAGGGCATTCACCTATTGGAGCCAATGGAGGTCCCTCTGAAGAGCAAACCCCAGAAAAGTGGGCCCCACTGGCCACCCAAGTCCAACTTATATTTGGGACTTTGATAAAAAATGTTCACCTGACACCAAATGGCAAAGTGGAATTCATGAATCAGGTGCTATGTGTACATCAAGGTGCCAGTTTTGGATTGACACAGAAACCACTCAGAAATGCAATGGTGAGACAGTCACAGCTCCAAGCCAACCTTCACTGAAGGGTGGGTCCATGCTAACCCAAGGTCAGTGGCTAGCTATTTGGTCACTTGCCTGGGACAGATGGTGATCCTGTTTCACTCATGTAAAGTATTCACAGCAAAGAAAGCTCTCAAGTAAGCCAGCAGTGCTAGACAGCCTGTTTCACCCATAACATATATCTCTGTCTTTGACATCCTTTTACTTGACCATGGGTCCATGAGCATAGTAACCACAGTAGCATTGGTGGATCCTAAACATAAGTTTAACAACATACATTTCCATTGTTGTACTATCCTGTTTACAGCATAGCCCAGTGCTGTGTCTCTAAGCCAGCACCTGCTTCTCAAACCTCAAATGGCAGGCAGATCGAGCGCACTGAATTGCTTCCACACAAAGGGCACAGATTTATCTCTTAGAGAAGATGTTTACTCCAGCTATATTCTTTCCTTCCCCATTTGAAATGCTTTTTTCCATGCCTCCTTACAGTGTCTCATGATGCTTTCTTCACAGTTTTTCTGACCAAAGACATTTTTTATAGCAGCACAAGTTTGCCTACAGACTTATGCACTTGAAATTCTCTGATCCCATGGTCTACTCCATCATCCAGAAGCAGCTGGTTCCATACAGTGGCCAAATGCCAGCTTCAGACCTAGTTAAAGTGCCAACACCCTGTGAGTTAGGACTTCTGCCTGGAGGCTGCAGTGTACACTTTGAATCAGCAACCAACACATGCTGCTGCTGCTTTCCTCAGGCCCAGAATTCAAGTAGCATTCTTGCCAATTTAGGCACAAATTTCTGGCTTTCCACCTGCATGACCTGGGTATCTCTGGGTTTAGAGACCTCAATACCCAAAGGGAGAAGGTTTTAAATTCTTCCTCCTAGGAGGAACAACTCTGTTGATTTCCAATTACCTCCTGGCTTCTCTCTTGGGTTATGGAACTACATTGCAGAGAGGGAAGTTTATATACAATTGGTATTATTTATGCTAAATAACAAATGATAATTGGAATTTTTCTGCCAAATAAAATCAAAAGGAAGCTATGATGGAAATAGAGAGCATCCTAAACCCAGAAGGTAACTTGCTAGTCTGTATCTAAAAGTTAATAGAATAAAATAAGAACCCAGCCAAGACAGGAATATTAAAAACTGACTTTTTCAACCAGAATATATTCTGACAAAGAGCAAACAGAAATTGAAATGGGCTATAGAACACTTTACAGCACATGTCTAGGTGCAGGAGAGTGAAGCAACTGTGAACACTGTGTTAAACATATCAGCGTGTATCCACCCCTCCTCTACCTTTCCCCTTTATTATTTTTTGTGTGATGTGTACCTATAGCCTAAGTTTGTATTTAATTTCACAGGTCCAGGGTCATGCAAAGCCACTACAGAGCTAGTGGGGAAGTGGTCGTGGTACTGGGAGATCTACACTGTGAGACTTACAGTGAGTGGCTGAGCTTGTTGTTTCCCCTTTGGCCCGGTGAAGCTGGTTATGCACAGGCTAAGGTAGGAGAAGCCTGACTAAGAAACGTGATGGTGAATGGCATATATTTTCTTTCTGCTTGATACTAGAAGCCTTCTGTGACCCAAGCCCTAAAAGGAAAAAAAAAAAAGTAAGAGAGCTTTTTGTGGGCCAGAAGAAATGCTTCAAAAGAAGGAAGAGTGAAGACAGAGAGACGGGATAGTAATTTCAGTACAATTGCCAAGGGAGCATCAGACTCCTGACAGATGACCACAGAACGCATGAGCGAGGGAAGGTTTAGATCTTGCTTTCCAAACAACTATGCCTGACACCTAGGCAAGCTATACAGGATGACAGAAAGGAGCACACAGTACATAGTGTGGAGAGAAAGAGGCCTCAGCACCACCTGTTTTGTTCACATGGAGGTGCCAAGCTGAGGACAGAAAGGACTTGAGGCACAGGGAGATCTACACTGCAGTTAAGATCAATCACTCTGTGTTTCCCTTTCCTGCCTGCATTGCAACTGACTTAGATGAGCTCAGTATTATATGAGTTCAAACTCAGCCCTGGGTATAAACACTGAGCAACTGCTTACTCACTGAATGGTGAATGGTGTCTCCTTAAGTGATTACAATGGAAGGACTCATACCAAGACAAAACCTCTTTCTTTCAAGCCCATGCACTTAAGAGCAAAGGAAGAACAGGAGGATGGAGCACCAGAAGTGATCAAGATGGAAAATGAAGAACAGACATGAGTTCACATACCTAAATCAAAGCAGAATAACCAGTGGAGAGAATTGCAGAAGCAGAGTTAGTTTCATTTAAAGATAAACTTTCATAATCAAGTTTCATTAAAAGATCATGTACAAAGAGTGCTACCAAATGCTATCAAATTCACAGGAAATACCAAATCAAACACTGGGAAGGAAAAATAGGAAACCAAAATGGTCCTACTGTCACGAAGGCAGCTGGCTTCCTCTCATTAGAGAGCACACTGCTGCCAGCCCAAAGGAGTGAAATTGACTGTGGGAAGAGAAAGCTCCAAGAGTGACAATGGGGAGAACATGATGTCCTGGTCACTGCCAGTGAGAAGGGACATGTGTAATCCTGGAGCACAGGCAGACGCTGACTTGGGATCTTCCCAGTCTATGGCGGAGGCTGCATGCAGAGCCGGAAGGATTCCTAGACACAGAGGAGGCCGTGTTTGTGGAGAGTGCTATTAGCTCTGAGAAACAGGAAAAGCTCCCTGGAGCAACTAGCATGTCTTTCAAACTGGCTGAGTAGAAAAATGCATTTCAAGCTTCCTCTCACGTGGAGAAAGATCACAGCCCTGTGCCGTTTCTGTGATTCCACTACAAGGTCCCAGCACTGTATGTATGCAGATGTCTCCCAAAGCAAGGGGTCCCTGAGCTCCCATGTTTGCCTGCACTGACCCCTCCAGGAAAAAAGGGAGAACTCAGAGAAAGCCACTGATCCCAAGGAGTGCACTATCTGAAGGGAAATATGACAAGTACTTAAATATGTGTAAGAAAATGAAGAAAAGGACAGGGCCACTGCAGATGAGGAAAGATGACATTAGTATTTCCCAAGTTCCTGGTACACCCCAGCCTGTCCAGAGCCACCATTGTTGGAATCAGCTGTGATCCTTTGTTTTTATTTGTCAATGTGCTTGTTTGCCTTCTCTCCATAATCCCCATTTGCAGTGAAGGGGCTTTAGTCTATGTAGTCCATAATCAGAGCTTTGATGGTGTTTGGGATTCCTCCCTGTTGACTTCAAGTATCACTCAGAAAATCCAACATGGTTGAGGTGGGCTTGCATCCAGTGAACCTGAACTTACATTTTTTAAATTTTTTTAGTGTGTATTGGCAGTACAGAGTGATTGCCTTCATTGTGGGGAGTTGGTGCATGTATAACACACTTCTTTCTATAGCCCTTTTCCTTCCCTCCTCCCTCCAGCTCTTGGTTCCTTTCTTTTTCCAAAAGTTCTATTATCCCCCTGTTCCCTAGTGTCTTTTATGTTGCTCTTTAATTTATTTAAGAGAAAACGTGCAACATTTAAGCTTGTATCTGATGTACTTCACTTAATGTTATAGTCTCAAGATGTATCCAGTTTCCTACAGATGGCCCAAGCTTATCTTTCCTTATAGCAGAGTAGTACTCCATGTGTATACCTGCTATATTTTCTTTATCTAGCTTCCTATTTCTAAGATTTAGCTGTCATGAGCAGTACTGCTATAAATACTAATACAAATCTGTCATAGCATGGTGGCTTTAACTCTTTGGGAAGTCTAAAAGTGGAATAGCTGGGTGGAATGAAATTTCTAATTTTATTTTTTTAAGGAATTTCCCTACTGGTTTCCATGGTGGGTATTCTCATATATACTCACTTTCTGAGCCATGGGGGGAAGCACTTTTATGTTAGGCACAACCCTGGGCTAGTGTCCACTACCTCCTGTTCAGTGAGTGTGAGAAGCCCAGAACCCACGTGCCAAGCAAGCAGGCTATGTTTCATTCCTTTGACCCCACAGATGTCCCACTCCATGCTTCCCTGATGGCTTGCAGCTCCACCTGCTTCCATATGCACAGCTCACAGAACCAGGGGCTTCCACTCTGCTCACCACAGAGCTTCGGTTATGCTCAGAGCCCTGAAAGGCTTCTTCTGTTTGTGAACACAGCTCATCCATTGCTGCCATGCTTCAGCACAGGCAGAACTTCCCAGGGTGAACTCAGCACTCTTCTGATCAGTGATCTATATGTCATCTCCCTTAATCTCCACAGTACCCTGGAGGGATCAGGGACACTACAAATCATAGGCAAAATTTCACATCAAAATTCTTAGGATAAAAATATTTCTCAGGCTGTTGGTTATGCTGAAAAAAGAAGGTGATATCTGTACTTTGCCATGCATAAATTGCTCAAAGGCCATATCATAGACAGAACAAAGAGTTGACCCCCATCTGTTTGGCCCCAGGGCCTGCAGATGAATTTCGCCTTGGCTCTGTAGATGAGCTAAAATTCACACCAGCGATGTGCACAGGGCTCTTATTGGCAATGAAAAATGAGGCAGGGATGGGAGCTTTTTAGATAACATGGGCCTGTAATGTGCAAAGTGCAGGATTTCACAAGCACAAGATGTATTTCTAAAACAGCCAGTCCTCCAGCCCTCCAAACTGAAGCATCCTTTTCTCCAGTTATTAGTCGATTCATGCATATGCTTCATCGAGTTCAGTAAATTCACATTTATTGAGTACATTCATATGGCAGCCAGTAGGTGCTAAGAATGTAAAAGGACCCAGTGACATTCTGTCTAGAAGAATGCTTCAGAAGAGAAAATGGTCTTTTTAACAATGGTCACCACTGTGTATGTTAAAGGGTAAAATAACTAAATTTCTAGGGCATCTTAGAAGCTTAGGGAAGAGTATTTTCAGCATTGCATGGGTAAGACAAAAGGTTTCACAGAGGCAATAACACTTTAGCTGCTTCCTGAAAGGTACAGCTTTGTAGGAAGTGCAGTGAAGATGTTCAAGGTCGGGAATGCACCCCACAGTACAGAGGCTGCAGGTGCGAGCCAGGTGCTGCTGCTCAAGGGAGCTGCAGATGGTATGCTGGTTCATCCCTCTGGTCCTGCCTCTCTCCTGCTCAGGTGTGAAGATGGAGCAGAGGTGGAGAGGAGAAGAAACAGGTGGAAACCGGACAAGGAATTTGAAGCTACTCCACTGAGACTGGGCCTCATCTAAAGCCACATCTCAGCATGCATTAGGAACCCTCAGGGCAGCAGCTGTGTACCTGCAGAGACTGAAGCCACTGTCATGCCACTCTATCCAATACCGGGTTTGTTGCTAACCTCATCCAAGGACCATACCTGAGCCTCACATACCTGCTGTTTGGCACAGGAAAGGGAACTCGCATTTCCCCAACTACTCACTCCACCTTCTCAAAGCTCCTGGTCACTGTGCTGCCTGCCTTGTCCCATGTAAGGCAAGGAGGAGGTGACATGTAAGGAATGACTTCACACCACAGAGCTAGTCAATGGGAGTGTTCTGTTACGAAGACCTGGCCTGCAACCTGGCCTGTAACCAGTGTGTCCCCTGACTCTCCTTGACTCCAGGACAAAAGACAAGGTGAAGACTTGCAAGGAGGGGTATTAGGAGTAGGCCCAGGATGGAGGAGGGGCTGACAAACAGAAAGTCTGAGGAAGTGGCTGAAGCAGGGTGAGGTGGATTGGGAGGGAGATAGCAAGGTGTATCTTGCTTTCAGGTTCTCCCTGTGTTCAAATTCTTCCCATTGTCAGAGTTCGCAGCCAGTACATACTCCAAGACCTGCAATGAGTATTGCTAAATAAGCATTAGGTCTTGGTCATCTTTCTTTTAAATCTAATTCAACAAACATTTTCTTGGCCTACTCTCAGGTCCAAGAACCTTGCTGAGAACTGGAATATTACCAAAAAAGGCATGAATTCACACTCTAATGTGGAAAAAACCTCTTGGTGCATTGCATTAATAAAATACTGTAAGAGCAACAAGAGAAAGAAGCACAGCTGCTGAAGGAATGCAGAAAAGGGAGACTCAGGAATCAATATAAGCGGCCTTCAGGGACCAGTTTTCCCAACTGGGCATTTAAAGGTAAGTGGGAAGTGTTTTCAGCACTAATGACGTCAATAATGATAACTGCTCTCACAGACATGTGAGGGTACAATTATGCTAAATAACCAGCCAGCAGCCATCAAAGTAAATGTAACTCCTGTAACAGGGAAAGAAAGTACCCAGAACATAATCAAGTTAGGAAACCAAGTCAATCCCCTGAATCTTTAATGGATCAAATAAAAAATTATAAATGAGGGCCAGCCTGGTAGCTCAGCGGCCAGGGTTCGATCCCCGGTGTGCTGTGCCAGACCCACCACCAGAGCACAGTGAAACTGCGATTGAGACTGGGTGTGGTGGCCCACGCCTATAATTCCAGCACTTGGGAGGCTGAAAACAGGAGAAGCACTCTAAGTCCCATCTACATAGTGAGACCCTGTAGACCCTGTAGATCCTGTCATAAATACAGAAAAAAAAAAAAAAAAAAAAAAAGAAGAAAAGAAAAAGAAAAAGGTTAGTGAATTTTGGGGTCATTAAATAGCATAATAGTATAATTTGCTAGATATACATATTTTATGCTCTACAATCTTTTCAAATGACAGCATTTAAAATAAAATAAAGCACAACTACACATTCCAGCCATACCCAAAGCCTTAATTCAATCTAAAATTTAGAACTATATTAAAATGAAGTACGAATTAGAATTAATAATCATGAGTCTTTTTAAGTATCAATAAAGCAAACTAAATTCTTATAAATTTAACTAAATGATAAGGGGAAATGTGTAACAACTGATAATGAGAAAGTGGACCCCACTACAGGGAAAACTGGTTAATATTTTGATGATTTTGTACATATGTTCATGAACAATATTGATCCGTTGATATCATTTTCAGTATTAAATGTTCCTGACTTCAGAATCAGATCAATGATATATATATTCATAAAGTGAGATGGTAGCATTCCTTCTACTCCCAATTGCTGAAAGAGTTGAGTAATGGTAGAATTCATTTTTCCTTAAATGTTTAATAAAATTCACTGACCACACAGGAACTTACAATTTCTTTGCATCTCTTGTAAAAATAGATAGATAGATAGATAGATAGATAGATAGATAGATAGATAGATAGATAGATAGATAGATAGATAGATAGATAGACAGATAGACAGACAGACAGATAGATAGAATGTGTATTTTCCTTTTTCTGTTTTTACTGTAAGGGGCGCTAACATTAAGTAAGACATTTGTAGCAGCTTTCCAGTTGACTATATCTGACATAACCAAATTATAAAGAGGAAATTAGTTTTGTCTCACAGTTTCAGAGACTTCAGTCCATGATTGGTTAAGACCTTCTCTCTGAGCCTGTGGTAGGACATCGTGGTGGAGTGGGCAATGGAACAAAATTACTCACTCCATACTGGGAAGCAGGAGAAAAACAAAGAAACTGGATCCCACAGTCCTCGTGGAGGGCAAACCCAGTGATCTGAGACCCCTAGCAACCCACGTTCTTCAATTGTCTGCTGCTTCCCAATAGCACCATAACGGGTATATACAACTTAGGGAGGGGCCACCTTCTAGATCAAAACCATAGCAATCTTCTGTGTAATTATTCCTATGGTTGGACTGAAGCCCTTATTTTCATTGTTTTCCATTTTTGTCCTCTTTTTTTGGACAAAATGACAACAGAGGACCTTATTTTTGGTCCTCTGTTGTCATTTTTGTTTCTTATCTTTATTTTCAATGGAGGAGAGGTAGGCTAATAGGACACAGTGATCCCTTTTATTTCCTCAATATTAACTTATCAGCAATGCTATTGGTTTTTCTCAGGTAATTGCTCTAGAACTAACAATTTATATTTTAACTTCCACTGTCTATTCAATTCCTCAAACTTTCCAGATGTAAAAGCCAAAAAATAGTTTCTTTTAATGGTTACAACTTCTGTTTTAATTCTTATATAATTTCCTTATTTCTTTATATATAAAATAAATCCTAGTTTTGATGGTTTTTTGGGTTTGTTTTTTTTTTTTTTTTTTTTTTTTGGTTTAGCCAGTTTTCATTCACAGAAATTGTAAAGAAGGAAAAAAGAAAAATCAATGGGCCTGGGAGATAGCTCAGTAGAATAAGTGCTTGCCTGGCAAGTGCAGAGGCCTGAGTTCAATCCCCAGTTCTGAAAAAAAAAAATTGCACATAATCACACATTCTTCTATGTGCAATTATGGCCTTTCATTTCTGTTGCCAGTCTTTACTTCCTATATATCTGAATTTCTTTTTGATATCATTTCCCTTGGACTTTTAGGACAATGTTGTCACTTTCTCTTATTGCAATAAATTCCTTCCATCTTCTTTATCAGAAAACACCTTTAACAAATCCCCCTACCTTTTGAATGATGTTTTTAACTTGTGTAGAATTCTGAGCAGACTGACCTAGCACTGCGCCAGCATGCGCAATAAGGAAAGCATCCTATCGCACTCTGGCCTTCTCACTTTTTCATCAGAAGCAAGGTCATTTTCACCTATGTTCCCTGGGCATATTCTGAGATTTTCAAAGGCTATTTTTAGATTTTCTCTTTCTCTTTGATTTTATGTAATTTCACCATGAAACATTAGGTGGTTTCTCTTATGTTTGCTTGTAGTTTTTTTTCCCCCACTTTTTATAAATTAATGTTTTTCATCAAAATTCTTAACTAAAGAGTTAAAGTAATTAAAGAGTTACATTTCTAGCATTTTTTTTTTCTGTAACGTTTTGTTCTATTCCTCTGGAAATCCTGTTTTCTCATATGTTTAACCCACATAACCACCCCTAAGGTTCCATTGAAATTTTTCTCCTTTTATTTTCTATCTTTAGATTAGATGATTTCTTTGGGTCTGGGGTCAAGTTTAATGCCTCTTTTTTTCATATAATTAATCTGCTAATATTACCATTCCAGAATTTTTCACCTAAAATTTATGCTTTGTTATTTTTGATTTATGTACTCTCTATTTCCTTTAGTTTTTAAACCCTTTCATAGAAATCATTTTAAAGGCTGTTTTTCAGCTTCATCCATACATAAAAACCATCATATGCTCAGACTCTATTGATGTACACATTACTTCACACTGTCCACACCATGTATATTGGTCACATTTTCTTGAATTTCATCAGTATTCAGTGTTGCTTTACTTTATGCTGAATATCTTTGTGTTAAATTGTATGAGTCTGAGATTCTGTTATAGGTAGTTTGACTACTGCAAGGTTTCATGGAATAAATTTCACTTACTGCTGCTTTCCATTGAAAGCCAAATTTTCATCCCCAGCCTCACTAAGTTAGCAATACTCAACTTCCACCAAGGATGTTGCTCACTAAGGAGAAGACATCCAGAGGACTCTAATCACTGATATTTGCTGCAATCTTCCTGCCTAATGCCCCTTACCTTCTTTCAAGCCCAATTCAAAGAGTGCCCACTTCTCTTTGTTCCCTACAGACAGCTTTATCACCCTCTATCTGCCTGCACCCAGGTATTAAACTTCTTGAGGTTCCTAGTATGAACGTTTGGGAGTGTTCAGATGTCCCAGAGTCTGTAAGATTCTATGATTTATCTCTTTTACAGCATCTTGTGTTTGTCAAGGGCATCCCTGGTGCTGAGCGATGCCTTTGTTGGCAGACCGGTTGGGTACTGGCAGTCAGGTCTGAATTGAGTATGGTCATAAGGATTAAGGTATTGAGCTCAGCTGAGTGTCCCTGACAGGCCTGAGCAGCGTGTGATCTCTAGAATTTCCCATCCTGCAGTAGCCACTTTTTCCAAGTCTCCCTTTGAGTTTGTACGGCCTCATCAAGGACTCAAGAGGAAATCCGTTATGCCCTCTATACTCTAGTCTTCCCCTTCATCTGCAGTACCGTTAGTTTCTGCAAACCCTAATTGCTAGTCTGTCTTCTCTAAGCAGTGATAGTTGCTATTCTCTGCTTGGACTCTAGTTCACTGCTCTTCCATCAAGAAACTGTTCCACAATCTCTAATGAATTTCCCAGGTTCACCTAATAAATTACTCTTCTTTCCAGTGACTGCCGTACTGGTTTCAATAGTGGTTGAACCATTTCACTCCAACAGTAGCAATGAACAGGCTCTTAATTCATCCACATCACTAACTTATCAATATTTTCTACTTTTATAAAAACCATCCTAAAGAATATGAACTGGTCTCTTTCTGTGTTTTGTACTGCACTTTGCACTTCTTTCTTGATAGGAATCTTGAGCCTCTTTTCATCTGCTTAGTGACCATTTGTGTATCTTCTTCAAATAAACATCTACTCAAATAAAAAAAATAAACAACTACTGGAGTTCTTTATTTTTTTTTAATTATGTTATTTTGTTGTTGTGTTTGAGTTGTAGAAGTTCTTTATATATTTTGGTTAGTGATCCCTTTTCAGATGAAGGCCTATCTTCTGTAATCTGCTCTATTGATTAAACCCTATGTCCCAGACCCCAGCACTCACTCTGTGGAGATTCCTCTCCCTTGATGGTGCTAAATTTTAAAGGCAAGTTAGCCAAACCTGTAGTGGTAGAGGCAGGCAGGGCTAAAGAAAGGGCAAGCTCTGTGTTACACTGCAGTTACTGCAAATCAGGACCTGAGACTAGATCCATTCTTCCCAATCCCTCGGCAACTTCCCTGTGCTTGATAGGAAAGGACCACCTACCTTAATTTGCTTTTTGTTCTCAATACCCAGTTCTCTGCACTTAGCCCTCAGTATCTAGCTTGTGATAAGAAAGGAAGGAAAAAGGACAAATGGCAAGAAGAAATGAGGGAGGAAGGGTAAGCAGACCCTTGCAGTCCTGCTGCCAGTATTATTATTATATCAAATTCCTTGCCTCTTCTTTTTCAGTAGCAGTTCTTAAAATAACCTAAACCTATGATCCATGAAACTGAGAAAGAAATGAAATCAGAGGTAATGTTATTTAACTCTGACTCCCTCTGCTATTGTCTCTGAGGCAACTGGGAACAGTTGAGAGACTTCCAGGCAGGGGAAATTAAGTGTGCTCTGACAGAAACAACGTGTACAGCTAGAGTTGGCCAATGTTTGAAGCGAGCCTTGCTGTAGTCTCTGGGAGGAATTTAGGCTCAAATTTTCCCACAAGCCTCCAACATCAGAAGAGTCATCCCTCAGAGTACAGTTGCATTTCTCATCTCCTTCATCTTGTGCCTCCTGTGATCAGGAGAGACCTTTCCATCAGAGATAAGTGTGCTCAGTAATTAGCCTGCAGTCTTTGAGAAGCCAACCAATGACAAAATTAGCCAAAATTGATTAAATAAATTAGAACATGGGCAAAAATCAGAGTTCCTAACAATAGAGACTTCCAAGAAGGTAACAATCATCATTCTGTACCCATAGGCTTTGCATCCATGGACTCAACCAACTGCAGATCAAAACTGTTTGCAAAAAAGTGTCTGCACTGAACATGTACGCTTCTGTTATCATTCCCAAACAACACAGTATAATAATGATTTGCACAACATTAAAATTGTATTAAGTGTCTTAAGTCACTGGAGACAATCTCATAAATACAGAAGGATGTGCTGAGGGTATAGGCAAATATTACATTTTACATAAGGGACTTGTGCATCTATTGACTTTGTTATCCTTCCTTAGAATCCTTCCTGGCAACCATCCCCTGCAGATACCAAGAGATGACTATCCTGAAAAGGAAACCTGTCTCTTTACTATGGTGAATCAGGTCCAGGCCAGTGCTGCATTTTGGTAGGGTGTGTGAGCAAATATGTATGCACCTCCACAAGTGTGTGAGCTCTGTGAGTTATGTGAGTTGGTGTCTGTGTACAGAGGTTACAGAGAATCACCAAAGAGATAAATAGCAGCCAAAGAGGCTAAGTCTCTCCTGCCTTCATCTCCACATTTTATGTGATGCTCTAGACTATTCCAGTGTGGTCTGAGAATCATCAGGAACAAGGGTGCATCAATGTTACTCCAATGACCTGTGGCTGAGCTGTGGGGGGGAGTAAGTGCTCCTCCTGAAGAACCAAACAGTCCTAGATAAAACAGCTGACAAAGTGCGGGGCAGATTAAGAATGTTTTAGGGCTATGAGTGAACTACCAACGAGACAAGAAACAAAATGACTAAAAATGAAGAGATCTGTGGACATTAAACAGGTCCAGAAGGCTTTCTCTGAGACTGCGAACAGCCACAGGAATGTGATGGTGCCTGGAAATAAAATCTGTGCCATGTGCTCTTGCAGTGGGGATGGACAGGCTGAAGTGGAGTGAGGTAGTGTCCACAGCAGAGCTACGATAGAGCAAAGGCCACAGCAAGAGGCAGGGTGAGGACAGGCTGGGGAGACAGTGTGACAGAGGGCAGAGCTGAACTGAGTTTCAGACTTCAGGAGTTTAGACTCACTCTGCAAGTTTGAACACTTTTCTTTTACCTTTAGAGCACAGTGACAGATGTTTCTGAAATATCAAATTCCTTCCCTGTCCCTGGATAGCAAGTATTATTATTCCCAGTTTACAAATAAGGGCAGAGAGAAGTTGGAAGAAGGTTAAGAAATTTGTCTATGATGTATTCAAGCTTCTGTGCTCTTTTCCTTTTCTATCATGTCACTGCTGTCCTGAAAAGTCTCTCCTGCTAGTTATCCACTCATCATGCAGCAACCTGGTCTTGTTTCCCCATCCTATATGGATACTAAGCCAGTAGGTCTGTGAGATCCCACCTTGTACTAACACTCAAGGCATCTAAGAAGGGATGGAGAGGATCCAGTTTGATTGTTTCAGTGAAATATTTGAGAATCAAAGCTCATCTTGTATTCCACAGACAGAACCACAGGGTTGTGGTTTTCTACATGCCATAGTGCACCATTTACATGCAGAAATTGTCTCTTGTAGGCTCAGCTGTATCAGCAACAGTGTGAGTTTCTACAGTTCCCTTAGTATCTCTGAGCTTTGGTTTTTGTAATCAGGCAAATGGAGATAATCGTATGGACATGGAACAGCTTTGTTAAGGATCAAATGAAATGACCCTTTCATTCCTTTGTGTAATGAAGGCAACATCTCCTCCCTCCATGGCTGATCCCCATGAATCTAGGTCAGTCTATTGCTAACATAAAAAGGATCCTATCTGGTGAGTTCTGCTGGCCCAGTTTTGTGAAGTGAAAAGAGTATTCCCGACTGGTGGTTCCTGCAGATGCACTCCCCAGGGATCTGATGATAGAGGATCATGCTGAATTCACAATCCCTTTTGAGCTACTACTGGTCAATGCCCATGCAGACTGACACCTGAAGGAAGGATGCCAGGCTGGCAGGCAGTGTATAGAACAGAAATGTTCAGAATGTCCTGCAATTTGAATGTACTTGTGTATTTCTCTTTGAAGGAGTTAGCCATGCTAATGGTATCATATGTCCTCATGTGCTGAGGACACAGCTCCTCTAGGAGCTGAACACCACTGGTTGAATTACACATAAATCAGTGGCAGTCACGTGGAGTCACTGACATGTGAAAACTTCTGCCCACATCCTGCTCCAGGCTGGGGATTCAGAATTCTGTCCCACATCAGAGAAGAACAACATTGTCTTTAGAAGAGACAAGTGAATGCCAGGGAAACATTTTTTCAACATTTAGAATATCTGAATTTAGAGGAAGTCGTTGTGGGCATGAAACAAGCTAAAGAATAAAGACCACTCCAGAAGTCTTCTCCTTTCAGTGTGCTTCTCTGAGATGACTGAGAAAAGCTGGAGGCAATGAGGACACAGTGCCAGAGACTAGAAACCAGAGCTAGTGACTCAAGCAGGGTCCACCAGCTGTTGGACCAGGGAAGCAGCATGTACAAGGCTGGTGGGGGGCAACCTTTAGCAGACCCTAAAGAGCTCCTTCCTGTGCTCTGAGTAGATATCTGTTCCAGCCTTAACTTGGGAGAATCATGCCCAAGCTATATAAGGGCACATGACATTCATAGCTGTGTCCACACGCTGACTTTACATTTGTTTTTATCTCACTAAACACATACTGGCATTGAGAAGGAGCAGTGAGGACCCGAGTCAGAGACGAACCCAGAATCACCCTTTATGTAGGCACTGAGGAAATACTCTATAAGGGGTGGAGTACATTTTTCCTCATTGGGGTTTGCGGTTATGCCACATCTTACTCCATGATCAGAGTTAGTGAATGTGGGATCAGCTATGCAGGGCTTATTGAACCTGAGCAAAACCCTGAGGTAATGGTCAGCGCTTAGCATCAGTTCTGGGTTCTATCTGAGGCCAGGCTTAAATCAATCTCTGAGTTAGCCAGTTTCCACTTCAGTACCTTCCTCCCGAGGATGGAAGCCTGTGCTGCAAATTTGGGCTCCTTTCTTTCCCTGGCTTCCTCCACACTCACCTCCTAGCAAAGAATCTGTGTCACTGTGCATACTTCCCCCACTCATGGCCTCTTCTTTGGCAGACCACAGGGTCCTAAGTGGGGTCCTTGCAGCACTATGTCCCAATCGCTATCTATTACAGAAAAGCCTGTGCTCCAAATGGCAATACCAGGAGGATCTATGTGCTGCCAGGTGATGCCGGTGCTACCCCCTAGGCAGCGTATGGCATTCTAAAGCCTTTCACATGCAAAGACACTTGACTCTGAGCAACAGCAAAATCCAAGCTGGGAATAAAAAAGAAAATCATTACATCATAGATGTTTCATTATGAACTTAACAGTAATTAAATTGTCAGATAGCCAAGATAGACCCAAAAGGCCATATTGGTTGAGTCTTTGTTCCCAGTCCTCTTCGGCACACCTCTGGTGACCCGCAGCAACGAAAGCACTAGGGGCTGGCTCCCCCCATCACTAAGCTGTCCCTCCACTGGTTCATTCTCGTTTCCTCCTGGAAGACGCACAAACAGAACCAAAAACTGCCATGACCCAGATGTGTAGCACACAGCACAATTAGTAAAAATGCATTAAGAACCAAACTGGCCCTCCATTGCCACTTCTTGTGATGATGAGAGGGCAGAAAGCCTAGGAAAGCAATTGGAAAGGAAATCGAGGGGTATGGTGGGCCTCCCCGTAGCAGAAGACTGACACTGGGCCGAAGAAGCTAAACAGCAATTCTGGAAGGCAAAACTCTGCCGTGTGTAACAGGTCTTAAAACTGATGAGCTCCACCACTGCACATCTAAGGGTTTATCATGGGAAAACAACGTGAACCAAGAGCCATTACAATGTTGATCTTAAGAGTAAAAACTTCAGACTTATCTTGAAAGCAATGTAGGAATAGCTAAGAAAATTACACTGGGGGTAAGCAAGGGGGAATTATGCCACCATCAAAAATAATGTTAAATAAGAATCCTTAATAACACAGGGAGATGCTTCTCACAGAAATGGAAACCAATCACAGCACGTAATACTAAATGCGCAGCGTGAGTACTACTGTTTCGGCCCCCAGCGGGTGTCCTCTCCCAGCTGAAATCTCACTGTTAATGCAGAAAAACTCTAAGAATTGGTTATTGCTGCTTCTTGAGCTCTTGGGTGAGCTAAAAAGTTCTTTTGTTATTCTATCTATCTTGAAAGTGATCCGTGAAGGATGCGCAATACTTTGATAATCAAGAAAACGATGTCACCTTTGAGTTAAATGTTGCATCAGCTCCTCCACCTCTTCCCTCTCCCCATACAGAGTGAGGCTGCCTGTGAAGCCGGGGATGCTGCGCGTATTCCTTCACTGCAACCAGTGCTTTCCGGCTCTTAGAAGGAAGAACACTGAAGTCCCACAATGTGGATTCTCCGAAGTGCTCTGGCACCGCTTGGAGTTGTTCTTCATCTTCACAGAAGCTGCTTACCTAATGGCGAGAGCCCCAGCAAGGAGGATCTGGTAGCAAAACCCTAGCAAGATTTATCTTCCTGATTTAGGAATATTTTGTTCACCGTTTCAAACACCTTATAGAGTAGCAGATGTTTCCTTTTATTCACGTGTCAATTAAATATCTGCAACATCTGATCAGTAAGTTAGCCTGGATCAATTCATTTTTAAAAGTCATCTTTATGGGCTGGGGAAATAGTTTGGTGGCATAAATATCTTCCTGGAAAATGCAAGGTCCTGAGTTCTATTCCCAGTACCACATGCCCTGCTGGTGCTGAAAATGGGGCTGGTGGTACATTCCTGTGATCCTAGCACTGAGAAGGCTCAGACAGGAGGATCACTACAAGTCTGAGCTGCATAGCAAGACAGATATATAAAGTCAAATAAATAAATTTAAAAAGAAATTCTTTTTAAAAAGCCATCTTTAATCTCAGAATAGGAACTAAAGGAGACCAAGAGTAAGAGTCCAATCTTCTACCAAGTGCACATCATTACCCCATGTGTGGTTCTTGGGTCTCAGTATCCACGTGGGCATCACCCAGGAGCTGATAAGAAATGCAAATGTGAGGAACCTGTATTTAACAAGATCCTTTGGTGAGTCTAGTGAGCAATAAAGGTACAGAAGTGCTGTGAGATAGGACAGGTTTGCAGCAACCTGGTAGAATAAAGTGAGCAGCAAATGGTGACTCTGGACCCCTGATCTTTAGCACCAGCTCTTAACCAAAAGAGCATGTGACCTTGAAGAGCTGGATACCCTTGCCTGGAGGACACAATGTCTGGATTTTAGTTTCTGCTTCTGAAAGATGCAGATAATAAAATGTCTCCATTAATGGCTTTGAAGGGATCAAATTAGGTAAAGGAAAACCTCTAGGATAGTACCTGAAATGAAAAGAATTAAATGGCTTTTATCTTCATTATTATGATCATGTGTGACAGTTGTAAGGATCAAATGAGATAATGAATATTCAAGACAGCTGCAGAGGTAGGAGATGCTCATGCAGATGTGAAGAGGAATTATTTTACAGATGTTATGAATCATTCTTATCCAGAAAGCCAATTGGCAAATGACAGGAGGGAAAAAGATGAAAATACAGGTTCTTGGATGAACTTGGATACCTTGGGCTTGATCTCACACGGAATTCTCAGAGGTGGGAGGAGATAAGGAACATGAGCCTCCCAGGCTCACAGCCTCCCTCATTATTCTCAGCTTCTTCTCAGCTCCTTCCTGCTCCAGGAGGAGGAAAAAGAACCCTCTCATTTATTAGCAGAGTTAGGGTGAATTGTAGTGAATCTGTGCTTGTTCCCTTGGCACTCTTTACAGACAGTCCTTCACCCCTGAGGCTGCCAGTGGATAATCTTTGCAAATTTTCCTCATTTTCAAGTATTTGGAGGCTCTGCCTCTTTACCCTTGAAATGAGAAAGAAAAAAGGAGAAAGGAAAATCTGGCTTGTAAATAAGCCAAGTCAGCTGTCAAAGGAAGCCACAGATGAATGTCTATTGAAGTCAGTGCAGTTGTTAGGGGCCAGAAGTTTAAACCAGAGTATACTGCAGCCATTTCTGTGGTTCTTCTCCACTGTCTGGCCTTCTGGCTGGGCTATTTCAAGCCACAGCCCAATGTCACCTTTCTAACATCTTGATCTCCTGAGGTTTTTGGCACCTCTTCACAGGCAGGAAAGCACTAGTACTGTTTTAGTCAGGTTCCCATTGCTGGATAGACTACCTGACTCCCACAGTGTAAAGGAGGACAGGTTTAATGTCATAGTTTGGAGGTGTCAGTCATTGTCAGTTGGCTCCCAGGCAGGAACATCACAGGGGCAGTCTGTTGGAGGAAAGCTGCTCACCTCATTACCATCAGGAAGCAGATAGAGAAGGAGGAACCAGGCAGGAAGTTACATGCCCCCAGTGACACCCGCTTCCTGCCAGCCTCCACCCAAAAGCACATTTCATCAGGAGTTCTTCCCTGATGAGCATAGTGAACCATGACCCAACCACCCTCCAAAAGCCCCACCTCTGAGTATGTGAGACCTTTGGTGGACATTCTACATCTAAAGCATAGCAAGTGCCAGAAACATGCAGGAGCCCATGTGACACTTGTAGAAGCCCGTGTGGCACATGCTTCCAGCGCTTCCCATCACAACCTCCCAGCTTGCCTCTCATTTCAGTCCACTGAAGTGGCAGCTTATATGCTAATCCGTCCCTTTTCAGGGACAGGGTCTTCCTTCAAGCAGGACTCAGAAACGTGTCAACTGTTGGGTTTGTCTCTCTGCCAGGACCTTGGACATCATGGTTCTCTGCTCTGCCCTTGTACACACATAGCTAGAGGACTTGAGAGATAAGAAGCATTTACATCTCCTTTCCATGTCTTGCTCCCATGTGTCCATCAACCACATCTGAGATTCTCGACCTGTTCCTTAGCATATCACACCTCTAAGTACTGTACCTAGCCTTACGCTTCTTCCTATCCATCTGGAGGATTCTTATTTATTTTTCACAATTCTTCACAATTACAAACTACTCTGAAAAGCCTTTCTTGATCCCACACTCCTTTGTCCAATTGTGTTAGGTCCTTTTATTACAGACAACTAAGTTAGGTAGAAATATTTTAGGCAGTCAGAGAGGACTACAGGCTCAAGTGAGTCTGTGAAGAAGATGAGAACACATCCAAAACTGGCTAGAGGCACCTCCAAAAAAATAAATAAATAAATAAAATCACAGTGATGAGATTTACATACTTCGTAAGAACCTTGAGATTGTTGGTACTACCCTTCTGGGATTTCTCATATAAATAATCCATTATCCCATTAGGGGTGGGCCGTCCCCTCCCAGCCACTAAGACTGACTATAACTTATCAAACCAAATTAATGATATCATCCATATACTATTAGATCAATATTAAGTGAGGGGTGGCTATACTTGTGATTTGATTAGTTGATATAATTTGAGCATGTTTTACCCATCTCTCATGACTTTGCTCCATAAAACTTCTCAGAAATTAGCACATTGACAACTGATTTAGAGCTCCTATCTCTCAGGAGCTACTCTCATTCCTCATTGCTATTCTTCATTCCTTTTCCTTAGTAAATTTTCCTACTCTTAACCACTGTTGATCCTCACAAGTTATCTTTCAACTTCAGGGAGCACAAACTCAGTGTATCTGGCATCCAATCAGCTTGAGAGTCACATACTCCTTCCTATATAACTTCCTCTATGTTTGCATTTTTCTCTGAATCTTGCCAACACAGAAGTATCTGCCTTTGTTATTTTCTTGTAGCCAACATTTTTTTTCTTCCTGCCTCACATACATTGGATGCTCTATAAAGGACAGATGTGTCACTCACCTTCACATTTTCATTCCTGGTGTGCGTGTGTGCGTGTGTGTGTGTGTCTGTGTCTGTGCCTGTGTGCATGCACACTTGTGCATGCATGCCAAACAGCTGGCACTAAGTAACATTTGTTAAATGAATGGTTTGCACTTCTTAGACTCCTACTGCCATGAAGCACACTATTTTGCAAAAGGCCAGTGTCAGAGATTGTAGCTAGGTGGGCCCCTAAAGCCTCATGCAGTCATTGGGGAGGCTCTTCTAGAGTTCCGATTAATTCATAATCCAATGCTGCGATTATGGGTGTGGGTGCTACAACTATGGACAGCCTGAACGTAACACAAGGAAGCGAGAGAGCCATGCTGTCTCTGCAGCTGCCGCCACTGCTCCTCGCTTTGCTCTTTGCCATTTTCTGCCACCATAATCTGCTGCCCTCTGCTGTGTGCCGCTCTGCCTTGGATCCAGGTGATTATGGACTGAAACCTTCACAAACTGTGAGCTAAGTCAACCTTTCTTTCCTTAATTTTGGGTGTCTGTTATTTTGTCCCAGCAACTAGAGAAAAGTAACCAAGACAGCCAGCATCAAAACTGGCAAATACTTCAGAAGACTGTATTTCTCACATTGACATTATTTAATAAATACTCAATTTGGGGGCCAGGGAGATGGCTCAATGGAATAAGCGTTTCCCTGGCAAACACAAGGACCTGAGTTCAATCCCCAGTTCTGCCAAAAAAAAAAGAATAGATACTCAATTTTTATCAAGTCCAAAAATGAATGAGTAAACAAATGGCTCAAGTAAGGACAAAAAATGCAACAAACCCAATCACTAGGATTTTACTTATTCAATGAGTCAGAGAATATGTAAGTGTTTGGCTGATTGCATCATAGAACTCATGGGGTTATTGGAAAAGGATATAAGTACCTGGAGACCAATATCATTGATTCAAAAAATACATATGAGGTGTCTAACGCTAAAATGTGTAGCAAGACTGAGCTTTTATATGATAAATATCTTAGCATTCGCAAAGCTGTAATTACTTTGAAAATAGAATGCTTACTCGGCTTGGATAAATCTTAAAATATTTAGTACCCTTGAGGGAAATTTTAAATTCAGGGAAATAGGAAACTCTATCAAGGAGAGGCCCCTAGGTCCATGGAAGGTCTCATTAACAGTGGGCTTCTTGTGCCTGCTATCGCCCTGGTGTATCCATATCCCAAGTAGAAATATTAAGGATAAAAGTTCGTGAAAACTTTTATTAGTCAGACTAATACCAATTCTATTGCTCTCAAAATATGAGGAAAAAAAATGAAAGTGGTTAGTAATCTTTTATTCAAAAATGTATGTGGGATGTCACCTGAATTCACTCCTTGCATCCCCCTTAAACGTGACTACTGCTGCTGTTCTGGTGCCTCCTCCTCTGTCCGCCTCTGCAAACATCTGGAAAGGCAGCTTTTATAACAGAAACATCCTGGGCTTGAGTTCAAACCTGTGTCTGCTCTTCATTCAAATTGGTTTTCCTCTTAGAACCTTGATTTGTGTACCTGTGTCAACCTAAATAGAAACAGGCAGAAATTCCCCCAAAAAATGATGATATGTGTTAAGGAATAGAACAGCAGCACAATGGAAATGCACAAGAGGTTTCTAAAGGCAAACATAGAAAAGATTCCATTGGATATTTTGAAATAGTAGCCCTTAACTGAACAGCTACTGACCACATCTTCTCGTAGGAATTGTGTGTGCGTGTGTGTTTGTGTGTGCATGTGCACGTGTGTGTGTGTGTGTGTGTGTGTAAGGTTCTGTTGTACAAAATTGTTGTTCTGGTACAATTTTGTCATAGTTTCACATGCATACATGACAAACCGTCATAAAAGGCAGACCCTGATTCTATTTATTTTGTTAGGGCTGACACAAGTGACTCCAGTTTGATTCTGACATCTTCTCAACCAGAATTCTGGTGAGCAAAATTGCAAATATCATAAAATCAAATGAGATGAAGGTCACAAAGCCCCAGACAGGTCCCTGAGAAAGGAGATCTGATGGAAATTCTTGATTTTCTTTTTCAGAATTAAAATCCCTGCACCTCAGCTTCTAAAATTCCTTATATTTCTGTTACCTCCCAGCTCCTCTGGTCCAAGTTCAATGTCAGAATGAATTAAGAAGTAAGACAACACAGGGCCAGAAAGCCACAGACAAGAATTCGTGTCTCCTCTTTGGGCCTCCAGGGCCTTCTAAGCTGCATGAATTTTTTTTTTCTTTGTCTTTTTTGAGACAGGGTCTCACTATGCAGTTCAGGCTGGCCTTGAGCTCACTTTGTAGCTCAGGCTGGTCTCGAACTCACAATGATCCTCCTGCCTCAGCCTTCCCAGTGCTGGGATTACAGGCATGCGCCACCATGCCAGCATAAGATGCATGAATTTTGCCTAAGCTAGTTGCTTCTTGAATTTCTGTTGAGTCTCCCATATAGAGTTAGAGAAAGGAATTTCTACTTTGGGTTATACAGAGTAAAAATATCTGAAACGGATGAGTATTCATAAGTGTGCATTTGTTATTACTATGACCTCGTGCTTTACCTTCGTTTTTGATTGTTATTTAACTATAAATATCTTTGAACACTTCAGCTTTTAGGTTTTTTCTTTATTAAGCAAGTAATGAACTGCAAAAAAATTAAATATGAGCTACCTACAGGATGTTTCTATTTTTCTGTTAAGAACTATTACCTAATGCACAAGACTCCACCCCTAAAGTGCAGGTAGAATACTCAGGAACTCCACTTACCTGTTCTGTTTGGAACTTAATTACACATAATAGAGCATATGCTAGTTTTCTACCACTGCTATAATAAATTACTGGACTTCCAGTGTAAACAGAAAACATGTAGGGCAAACGTCTCATCCAGGAGAACTTAGCTGAGTTTATCAGGATGGAATTAAAAGCTTGACAATTATCTACTTTGTGTTTGTGTGCTCTGATAATGAATTGGTTAATAAAATTCTTCATATTTTGGCAGATTTCATCTCGTTTTGGTCCTAGGACCGAGGTTCCCATTTCCCTGGTCTCTGTTACCTGGCAGCCACGATGTCTTGGAGATGCAGACCATGTGCTTTCTCTTTCCTGTGGCTCTCCACCTTCATTCCAGTTACAGTGCATTGAGTGCCTCCTTATTTTCATCTTTTTCCTCTGCTACCCCTCAAAGAAAAAAAATTACTCAATGTTGCTTTTTAAAATGTAGTAAGAGAGACGTTACTCAGCCCATCATGATAGGTGTGGGAGCACAATAGGATCCATAGTGGAGGGGATATTGGGAACAACTCCCAATATAGCTCAACCAAATGGAAGTTTTTAGTGAGAAAGCAGGTTGGGAGTTGGTGGATGGAAAATAACTAAGAAGTGCTCTGGGGAATAAAGGGCACTCTGGCTAAGCAGACCTAACAGGATTCTTGCTAATGTCAAGCTAATGTGATCAGACTTCAACTCAGTGATGCTGGAGGTTGAGAAACCTGATAAGATATATTTGATGGAGTGTTCCTACTAAATATCTTTAACAGAGATGTTTTTAAAATTGGGTTTCATTTTAAAGTGTGTAGATAAGTCTACAAGAAAGTTCAGGCGTCTAAATAAAGATTGGTCAAACAAAAACTCTCTGGCAAAATCTTGTGCATTTCAAAGGTATATGATTAGGTCAGACGGGGTGCACCATAGAGCATAACACAGCCATGGGCAGAATATCTTTTCACCCTCACTGGGTCCAGGGATTAGAGTATGGACTCCTGAGTGTCATTTCTACAAATTCTGTCACCATGCATCTTGTTAAATAACAATTACAGGACACTATTGATTTGCTCTAAGCTCCAACACTAGGCTCCAACAGATCAGACAAAAATCAAAATGGATTAGGCCACGCTCTGCCTTACCAAGCTAAAGCTAAATTGCCATCTTGTATTTGTGTTACTGGGCTTGGGGGGCATTAGAATCTCCTTCTTGAGCTGGTTTCTAGGTTCTTTATGTACCAAACAAACAATTGGTCAGGACCAGTGCAAAAAGGAGAGATGTTTTCACAAATTATTATAAGTAAGAAAATAAATATATTCTTCAGAACAAGTTTGGGTCAAGTAAAGGTAAGAAAGATACAAATTACCAATGATAGTGTGGCCACTGGAAGAGTTACCCGTTGCCCCTGGCTTGATGGCAGCCATCACTTTATATCTCTCCCTCCTCAGAGTAATGTCAGGTCTAGGCCAGACTATCAAAAATCTGATCAATTTTTCAGAAGAAAAACTGAAGATAGGACTCTGGTTGGTTCTATGTTCAGGGTTTTGGGACCTGTTCCAGCTAACTTGCCATGCAGTGATCTCCTGCTTCAGCTGGGAATGGTTTGATGGGATCATCACAAAGAAGAGATGGGAACCTCAACACTTCTTGTGGGTTAGAGTCTTGGATCATTGTCACAGAAGAAAAATGTCAGCATGTGTTCAAAAGAGGTATAAGCAGATTTACTAGGCAGAGTTAGAAAGTAAAAGAACATAAGAAAAGGACTTCAGCCTGAGCAGGTAAAGAAGGCAGAGCACTGGAAGAGAATCATACTGACTCATCAACCAAAGAAGGAAACCAGTCCTCATGGATTAGCTGAGGAAGGCCAGGCAGTGCTTGAATGTTAACCCTGTTCTGGTTTTACTGGGTGGCTGCAGAGGAAGTCAATGTTGGTTGAGGGGCAATTCACTCTCCATGAGATTATTTCTCTTTTGGGGCAGTCTCAGTGTTACAGGCCTTTGGTGGAATCCAAATTGACCATAGGTTTAGGACCATGACTGGAGATTTCCAGGCATAAGTTGAACATACCTGTGTATCTTTCATCTTGATGTCTTAAAGGAAAATGAAATAGGTTATGTTACTTCAGAGCTAATCAATCTTGTCAACTTATAGACAGACACTCCATCAATGATTACCATATCTAAATTCTGACTTTAACAAGGATGTGACCCAAAATTTTAAGGTAATAGAGGAGATAGGGGCAAAATAAAGTTAATGTTTTATTCTACTTTTAGATGTCTCTGGGACATCAGCAGGACCAAAAATCACTATTTTTGCTGTAGTTGTTGTTATTGTTTAACAAAAACAATGCTTAAGTCCTTGGCTGGCTCAGAAGAAAATGCAAATCATATTTTTTGGTAAATAACAAATTAGGAACCCAAGAGTTTGTATGTCTTCTCCCAGGAATATGTGCATCCTCTTTCCCTATGATGGTCTCTGTCTGTGTCAGTCTGACCTTCCAAAACACCATGATTACAGATAACAGCCAAATTTTCCAAGTAGGTCATTTTTAATGGGGATGATAGTGACATTCCCTCTGCTCTAATCCTCATGAAAAAGGCAAACTGGACTAATCTAACATTAAGTAGTGACATAGATTTTATTGCACTGTCTCCCTTTACCCTCTTTAGAAGGAAAGTAACATTGAAATGACCAGTCCACTTTTTGCTCTTGGTTTTTGCTTCCTTTGTTGTATATATAAGCAGCTTCCACTGTTCAACCCACTGAAACATGTATTTTTTTTTTGCAATTTTTTTTATTTCATTGAAATACAAATGTCAATCAAACAGTTTCAAGACACCTTAACAATACAGATTCAATAAATTAATACATTGCAAACTGTTTTCATAATGTTTTGGTATTGTACAAGGTGCATACGTGATATATTTACAGATATTATTTTAGCAGATATCTCTTATCAGTGAATTAAGAGTGGAGCTGCTTACTTATCTTATTTTTTATACCTGATTTATATCAACAATTCAATAATTATTTTCCTAGTGGATGACCATAGTACTAGAAGACAACATAATATCCTGTCCAACCACCATTAGTGCAGATCTTGCCTCTCATAGAATTATGTAGAAGCAGAGTGTTATCTATCCCAACTGTACTGTCCATACACACACATCCTGATTTTTTCTTTCTAAAACCCTTCATTTGTCTACACCTGTCAAAGGTGATCACTCCATTGACATTCAACTAACTTAGGTGCTTGAACTTAACACCACAATCCAACACAGTCCAGCATTCTACAACAATAGTGAGTTATTCAAAGAAATTGTTGACCATAGCCATTTATAGCTCAGCTTAATATTATGTCCCCACGATGTATACTTCATTTTTATACTTTTCTGCTGGATGGTTAAGGTGTAGATAGATCAAGACTTATATACCAACACATGAACTTTATATTTCCTATGTGGTCAGTGAAGTCCTCTCAGGGTTTATCGTGTAGTCCTGCACATTATTCTGTAGTTCCTTTGTCTGTGTCATCCATGTGGATGAGTCACGGCCAATGCTTGAGCAGTTTGCTCTCCGTGAGAGCTTGAGAGAAAGTTTTCTCTTCATGTGACTCTCCCCAGGCACACTATAGAACTTCAATCTCTTTCCTCTGTGGTTCCATAATCTCCTTGTTCAGAAAATTTGGAGCTCACATGAGTTTCATGATGTTGCAGTACAGGTTCTCCTATGTCCTGAGTCTTCGCTGACCTTCAAAGGCTAGGGCCAAAATGTTGGCTGGCCTTGTGGCTCTTCTATTTCTCCAACACTGACTTGTGATCTTAGGTTGTTAACTATCCAGAAGAAAAGCTGATTAGTGTCCTGCAGCATATGCCACTCACTTTGCCTTATCTGACTCAATTTATTTTACTTGTTGTACATTTCCTTTTGTATTTCTGCTTTTTGCTTGTTATCCTAGGGAGATATACGACATTTACACATGTGTGTCTGGTTTATTTCACTTATGAGTATATGTTCAAGTGGCATCCACTTCAGTATAAATGCTTCGAACTTATCATTCTTAATATTTGAGTAATACTCCATTATATAGAAATACCACATATTTTTCAACCATTCCTCAACTGATGGACATCTTGGTTGTTTCCAAGATTTTGCTATCACACATTGCGCTGCTATAAACATAGGTACACATATATCTCTATGATACAATGTGTCCAGATCCTTCGGGAAAATTCCCAGTAGGGGGATAGCCGGCTTGAATGGGATTTCTAGTCCTACTCTTGTAAAGAGTCTCCACACTGACCTCCACAATGGTTGTACCAATCTACATTCCCACCAGCAGTGGAGAAGTGTTCCCATTTCCCCACAACCTCTCCAACATTTGTTGTTGGTTGATTTGCTCATGATAGCCATTCTTTCTGGAGTGAGATGATATCTCAGTGTTGTTTATATTTGCATTGCACAAATGGCTAGTGATGTGGAGCATCTTTTCATACATTTATTCGCTTCTTTAATTTCGTCCTCTGAGAAGTGTGTATTCATCTCAGATGCCCATTTCTGAATTGGGTTATTAAATTTGAGGGTCCTGTTATATCTTAGTTCTTTATATATTCTAGGCAGTAGTCCTCTGTCTGATTGCTTATTAGTTAGGATTTTTTCAAAGTTTGTGGGTTGTCTTTTCATTCTGTTGACAATTTCTTTTGACATGCAGAAGCTCCTTAATAAGAGTTGATCGCAGTTGTTGATTTGTTCAAGAGCTTCCCATGTGAATATATGTTTGTTCATAAACTCTTTACCTACCCCTGTATCTTCAAGAGTTCCTCCTACTTTCTCTTCCAGGAGATTGAGTGTTTCTGTTTTAACGTTTAGATCTTTAATCCATTTTGACTTTAACTTAGTGCATGGTGATAGTGCTGGGTCAAGTTTTAGTTTTTGGCATGTAGAAAGCCATGTTTTCCAGCACCATTTGTTAAAGAGGCTATCTTTCTTCCAGTGAGATTGTGTAGCCCCTTTGTCGAAGATAAGATGGCTGAGTGTTTTCGTAGATGCCTCTGCATCTTCTAATATATTCCACTGATCCTCAGGTCTATTTTGTTGCCAATACCATGTTGATTTTATCATAGTGGCTTTGTAGTATAATTTCAAATCAGGAATTGTGATGCCTCCTGCCTTGTCTTTATTGGCCAAGATTGCCATTGCTATTCTAGGTCGTTTGTGGTTCCAAATAAATTTTAGGATTGATTTCTCTATATCTGGGAGGTATGTTGGTGGCAGTTTGATAGGGATTGCATTAAATCTGTACAGCAATTTTGGGAGTATGGCCATCTTCACGATGTTGGTTCTTCCTATCCAGGAGCATGGAATATCTTTCCATTTTCTGAAATCCTCTATAAT
>PVKA01002551.1:44838-123428 GCA_004027165.1 Ctenomys sociabilis | reverse complement strand
AAAAAAAAAAAAAAAAAAAAAAAAGAGTGGGGAGAATTTCCATTTGTAAAATTATATACAAAACTTTTCATTTGTTCTTTAAAGTAGGGCAGGTATTATTATTCTGACCTCATATACAGGACCCAGGAATCTTGGAGAGTTTCATGTTTAAATTAACAGCAGTTCTCTTATGAGATCTTCTGTCTGTCCAAGTGGGAGTCTAGGTATCTTACCACTGGAAGGTACACCTCACAAAACACTTAAGAAAAACTGCAGATTTTTTAGTAAAACATGTACAAAGTACCCTCTCATCTCAGTAAAAACATTATTCTAAAAATATTTATTTAGTGAATATCTGAATATATAACACATATTTATACCTACTCATAAAATCTCCTTTTGTTAGAATTACTGACATCTCAAATACTAAAGATGTCTCTTTATTAGAGAACTTAAAATTCCTTTAACAAAATAAACAACATTACTATCTAGCTAAATCAAATTCTGCCTCATGTTTTAAAGTTATTTTCAGTCTTTTTAATTTTGCTTGTAAAACATATTGCTACAGGGAGGAAATGTCTTTTAGCTGTGCTCATAATTCAAAAAGTCCTTTGATATTGCTTGAGTGAATTGGAGATATATTTAGAAGTCCTGGTGAGTTAATTATCACAAAACTGCTGGGTAAGATATCCTTATGACAAACATAGTTTACCACTTCAGGTTGGCTAGCACAGATTTCTAGAACAACAAGAACCAAAAAGATTTTAAAGGAACATATGTAGTTTTTTCCCAAAAAACATTTGTAGCTTAAAGTTATAAGCTGACAGTTCTTAAAGCTACTGAACTATATTTTTCAAAACTGCATAAAATGTTTTTACTCATTTTAACGAGGCTTTGAACTTAGTCATCAGATGAACCAATTTGGAGTAATTTTTTATTTCTTTTGAGTTTTACATAAATATGTGCTAATATTTTTCTTGTCTTCCAACAGCATGCAAGGGCTAGCTGAGAAATATTCAGTATCTGCTGACAGCTCCCAAGTTAACAGATTCCTACACCTTCAAGGTTTTGTCTTAAAAGACCAAATGAGAACTACAGTTTCTACATTTCATAATTATTTTTAGCTCATCACAAATCAAAGAAGATGAGGCTTAAGATGTTCTGAGCTAATGCTCAGTGCACTGGGCTAAGCGTCTTGTCACTGTTATGTTCTTTAGTTGTGACACTATCGCAATGGGGGAGGGAGGCAGTGGAGGTTGTCAAAAGCGAAGCAACATGGTCAAGCTCACACAGCGGTCAATTTCAGCATCAACACTTGAACTCTTGCAACCTATGTGAACACAGAGATGTCTCTTTATTAGAGAACATGAAAGCGAAGAACCAAGTTTAGGATCTAATTCTTGTAAAGTATTTTGGTAACTCAATACATTTTCTACTTTCCTTTCATTCAAGAAATAGTTATTACATCCACAGTGCACCCAGAAATACTTGGCTTAGCTAAAAACTTGGCTTGTGAAAAAAATCTGAAAAACAAGCCAAAAGGTCAGCCTTTGGAAGGCAGCTATGCTCACCACTATACTACCAATGCAGACAAGGTCAGACTTTGAAAATCCAAATGTCTGGATCAGTCATGACCATGAATGCAATCTCTTAGATTTAGGTTCTAGTGAAGAGAGGACAGTGACTTCCCATGTAAATATAAGTAAATCATGTAAATGTTTATATATGCGCATATATATTGGGAAAAGGCTGTGTGGACCAGTAAGGAGAATAAAGAAGCGAAATTGTAGTTGTCTCATCTGCTCTTGTTTCTTACCTAGATTGTGAACTCTCTGAAATTAGGAATATGTTTCAATATTCCCTGTTTTGTCTTAAAAGGCTTATGTGTCATAGGATTAGTATCACAGTGACATATACATATAAACAGCAAAGTATACACTTAATTTGAATATAAATTATGGCCTTTTGGAAAGTATAGTCCTTTGTCATTTTCTACCTCTATTTAAATACAGAGTGCAGAAAGATTTTCTTTTTTCATTCTGGATGATGAAACATTTCATATGTTCACTCTAGTCAGAAAGATCAGAAAGCTCTGGAGAGCTCAGTAAGTTGTCCTGACTGAAGAAACAAATTTAATTTAATTTGGTAAAGACATTTGGATTTTCAAAGTCTGACCTTGTCTGCATTGGTAGTATAGTGGTGAGCATAGCTGCCTTCCAAAGGCTGACCTTTTGGCTTGTTTTTCAGATTTTTTTCACAAGCCAAGTTTTTAGCTAAGCCATTCATAAGCCCCAAGTGCAACATTTGTTAAACAATTTACACTTTGCAATAAATGGCAACTTCCGAGAGAATATACATCTTTTGAAGGCCTGGTACAGCTAATTCCTATAAAATTCAATAGACACTAAGAAATACAGTTATATACGTAGGCTTCAAAATTTGTGGGCCTCAAACTTTCCATTTCTTTCTTTTATTCAAATTTTTTTTTTCAGTGTAGGGGGAAACTACATGTCAGCTACTGAGATAAGCATTAGCAACATGGCAGGGAGATACATTGGACACTGCCCTTGGCTTTGTGGAATTCATCAAATAAAGATACTTTCCCACCAGTTCTCTGAATTCTATCCTTTGTCTTCTGACTCATAATTCCTAAGGTAGAAGTTCTCGAACTCCTGAATAACTCAAGCAATACAATAAGATTCAATTAAAGACATTTCTATGAGTTTATTTTGCTAAAATCATTAATTTTTGAAATATCAATTTAGAAACACTTGTTTGAGTAAGACTTTAGTCATGAGGGCCTATCTAAACACCTACTCACACCACAAATCTGAATCATCCAAGAAACATGGGTAGCTCTGCCATTCTTGACTTTCTCCTACTGTAACAGATTCCTGAGACCATCAACCTATAGAGAAAAGGCTTGCTTTGGCTACATTCTAGACAGTTCAGCCCATAACAGTATGACAAGGCAGTATGTAAAGCCATTTACATAGCAGGTAGTGAAAGGGAAAACAACGCAGGATAAAGACTTTCACTGTTCCTATCAAAGTCATCCCCCAGTGACTGAAAAATCTCCCACTAGACCTCACTTCCTAAAGGTTTCATCATGTCTCAATAGTGTGAAGATGGAAACTAAGTCTTTAGTACACAAGCTTTTGGGGACTTTTAAGATTCAAACCACAGTAGCATAATGCACCCACATGTATGCACACAGAAATATGATCTTCAGCATATCCATTCTTCATGTAAGTTCTACTTAAAAGGCTCTTCAAGATTAGCCAGTTAACATTTTGTCACAAGGATATGACATATCTTGAAGGCTTTTTAAAAGGGTAGTTTTCTTCTTATCAGTCAAAGGAGAAAAAATAAAGAACATGACAAGCAAACCTTCCCCAATACAAACAAACGCCTGGTTCACTGGTGGATTATAGAAGGGACAAAGAATGATGAAATTGACAAAACTTCTGTCAAGTATTTTAGAAGGTCTGACTGGGTCTCCAACACTTGGCTTCTTGAACTTGGCACTTGGCTGCATTCCTGTTGAAGTGTGCTTCTCAAGGTGTGCCAAGTCTCAGCTTACAGATAGGACCAGAGCTTTGGATGACATTACCATCCTTTCCTTCAAATAAAAAAAAAAAAAAAAAAAACACAACTTCTTCCTCATGAACTAAAAATACTCTTCAGTCCTGGAGTGCAGCCTTGTTTTCATCAAATCCTCTCCCCTGACCAGTTGTCTGACCGGGGACAGGCTGACCCCAGAAGCAATTTTTAAGTAGCCAATATACATTTGCGTCTCTTAGAAATATGTAGACCACAGAGAAAGACAGAAAGAAAAATTTCCACCTTCAATCATGAGCATTCTATCTCCATCCCAACTTGGGCATTTTTCTTTTCTGGAATTTGGATTTGATTTTTTTTCCCCTTTTTTTGTGAAGGGTATAATCTTGGCCAGAAAACCTAAAAATTATTTTGATGCAGTTTTGATTCTTGCAACTGAGATAGAGGAAACATAGTTGATTTAATTAAAGACTTCATCAAATCTTAAAATATTGACTTTGAAAATCTTATCATAGTCAAACACAATAAAATGTTCTCTGAGAAATGCTGAGTAGATTTTATTTTGAACCATGCATGAGATTATTTTAGTGCCCAATAGTACAGTATTCAAATTCAAGATAGTGTTTTGGCTAAAATCTCTATTTTGGAAGCTAAACAGTTCATTCTATTCAGACTCTGATCAGCATGCAAGGTCTTCTTTTTTATTGCTAGCTGTAAGTGGGACTAGGAGGGCACAGTTGAAGTATGTAGAAGTCATAGTTGTGCCCAGCTTGAGGATGCATCACTGGGAGGAAGGACCTTCTTCAAGGAATCAGCTGCCATGACAGAATGGCAGAGGATGGTTGAGGAAAGAAGAAAACCTGGGCTCAAAAGAGTCCAACAGGAAAGCTGCTGCAGCCATTTTGCAGATAAAGGATGAAAAACCAATCTGAGACTTTAGACCTGAGTGAAAAATAAGAAACTAGGGTGAAAGGTGATGGTCTGAGCACAAAGGCAAAAAAAGAAGTGCTCTGGTCAGCCCTGTGAAATTCTGGGACAGGATCTTCATTCTTAGAGTGTTAGTCATAAAGCAGCTTCTGACACATCTCATTCCAATATGTCTCCCTGGACTTCTTACACTGATGTGAGACTCTAGTTCAGACAAGGCTGTTTCCTCTGTCCCCAAATAGACTTTAAACTTCTGCTCCTCCTACCTGTGTTCTTGGAGGCTGGGGAGGGCCATTTCATCCCACCTCTTCAAAGGCTCTATGTTTACAACTTTCTGTACTCCTGAATAACTATTGGTATAATTATTTTCTTACTTTCTCCATGATATTTTAAGATATTTAAGTAGTTAACAGTTTACTAATGTACATCCTAATAGTTAATTTAAAGGCCTTAGAGCAATTCTAGGAATGACCAGCTCTCTCTCTCTCTCTTTCTCTCTCTCTCTCTTTCTCTCTCTCCCTTTCTTTGTTCCTCCCTCCCTCTATCTCTAACTATATTATACTCATAACTTCTTTTTGAATTCTGCTGTGATTAGAAATTATTCATCAACCTTTTGAATCATGGTTTCCTCAAGGAAAAAATGAAGAGAGTATATCTCCCCTATCTATATATACCTCACAGACACTGAAAGAGATCATTCTCATAAAGTATTCATAGGCTATAAAATGCCACAGAAACAAAAGCATTATCAAAATAATGTTCATTTATTCCTCACCCACTTAATCAACATGTATTAATCCTACTATCTGAAAGGCATGACGTCAATAGATACTGATTATCCCTCTTAATTGTATAATCAAATTAACTTGATACAAACTAGGAAGTGGATAATAAAATGGATGGAACTGAAGGAATTTTTTTCCTAAACCACTAAGAAATAATTTCCCGACTTTCGTGCTTTGGTGGTTCTTCTTCCAAGTTTCTAGAATACCTGTGTACTGATATTACTTCTGTAATTAGAAAAATCAAATAAACAAACAGTGGTTTAGACTTAAGAGACTTTTTCATCTTCCAAATTTTTTCATGGAGTTATCAAATTTACTTATTCAGATTATGAGCTTTTTGTTGATGGAACTACAAGGTGTGGAGAGCAATTCTGCCTATGACTATTTATTTGCAGACATCTCTGCCTACTTCAAATTAGGATAAAATAATATATTCTTTGAAAGTTAATCTGGAATTACTTACTACAAGGTTATGGCATAAACAACAAAATTCAATTACAAATCACTTTGGAATTACCTTCAATCTTTCTCATTAACTTTACGAGGATTCTCATAATTCTACAACTGGGACATTTGGAAGTATAGATTTCAATTGCTGGTATTTTCTACATTGTGGACTGCTGGTGCAAAGAGACCAAGTTTAAAATAGAAAACCAGCACAGACTCAGAAAACAATCTCAACACTGATCATATCCTGCATGGGGATTGATGGACCTGGAGTATGGTCTATGGAAAAGAAATAAAGATCAAATTTTGAGTCCCATATTCTTTCTCTAAGGCTTAATCTCCCATCTCTGTAATCCTACTATCATATTTCATTTAGTTTCATCTGCTATTTTCTTTTTTATTTTACTGAAGTACAAATATCAATCAGACAGTTTCAAGACACCTTAACAAGATAGATTCAATAAATTAATACATTGCAAATTGTTTTCATAATGTTTTGGTATCGTTGCTATTTTCTTTTAGTTCTAAGAGAGGGTCCTCTGTAGATAAACCATCATTTTTTAATTTTAAGACAACAATACAGACACCCAGCTCAAAATCCAAAAGGTCTAACAGGGTATAGCACAAAATATCAGTCTCTCTTACATACTATTTCCAATCATGATTTTGCCTCTCCAGAGTTCATCTCTTCACCAAGTTCTCCATTATCCTTTTTTCTCCCATTTCTACCAACAATTTCCTAGGCCAGGCTCTTAATTCTTCACAGTTACCTAAAGGTCACAGTTTCTCTCTCTCTCTCTCTCTTTCTCTCTCTCTCTCTCTCTCTCTCTCTCTCTCTCTCTCACTCTCTCTCTCTCTCTCTGTCTCTGTCTTTCTCTCTCTCTGTCTCTGTCTCTCTCTCCTCAATTACTCTTCTATCAGGTGGAATAACTATGAAAAAAGTTTGTGAAGTATCTGAGGTGGAGTTTGATCTACACAATACAATGGCATGAAAGAGAGATCATTCCTTCTTGGCATTAGAAAGCTTGCTAGGAGCCTGGCACGGAACAACACTTTGTAAATGTTTTATTTGGTAATTGCAAGGATCAGGGGCCAGGGAGATGGCTCAGTGGAATAAGTGCTTCCCTGGCGAGTGCAAGGGCCTGAGTTCAATCCCCGGTTCCGCCCCGCCCCCCAAAAAAGAGTAATTACAAGGATCTATGGAACATGATAACATGTGATCAAGATCAGAATGGAAACCTGTTTCACTGCAACAAAGAGTATAAGCCAGTATAAGAACCAACAAATTACGGGGCCATCATAATCACAAATGTTAATTTCAACTGAATGAGTAATGGGTGTCAGGCATGACTTTAAACTATATTTACTTTATTATTTCCTCCTCAAAAACTACTATGAGACATCACTTCCTTGTGCCTTTTATATAGCAAGATATTAGGTCTTGGAAGGGTTAGTAGATTTCTAAGGCATGTAGCCAAAAGTTATATTTAGGTTCCAATTTCAGTCGGTGGTTTCAAAAATGACTAGAATAAGGGAATCTGTGTTATCCTGGGATTGGTAAACTAAAATTTTGGGGGCACATTCTATATGTTAGCACCTACTGCACATACTAAAGAGAATCAAATAGAGGCATAAAATATGACTCCTTCCCTGTGAAGAACTTGCACACTGCATTTTAAAAAATTTGCTGTCATGTTGTTCTGAAGATGAACTGAGTTACTTCTTTAATGCTTTCTTGGATTCTGAGAGCATAATCCTCCTGAAACCAAAGTCAGTGGTTGCTATTACCTTTAACCTCGAAAGCACAGAACAATATTCATATGCCTATCCTCTTTTTTCCTGAATTGTCTCAGACATAACTGTGCCACAATTCAGTGAGTGAATCATGAAAATTATTAGTCTCTGACACATTAGTACAGTGGTGAAAATACGGGTGCAGCCAAGAAAAATGGACTAAGTAAATGTATATCTTTCACCTTTTAGTAGAGTAGAAAGTAGATTATTTTAACATCTACCTGAAGCCTTAGTTCTAAGGGAACATTACTAGTCATAAGTCATGAATCAAGTGACATAGGTAACGATTAAGGCACAAATCTGAACCACTGAGAATAAGGTTTTGTAACTCTCTTTACATTAAAAAATAAGACATTATAAAGTTTCTTCCTGTAGTATATAGTATTCTCCAAGTTTAGAAACTTAGGAAATAGACTATATAGCCCTGAGATGATTTTTAAAATGAAAAGTCTTTCTTCAATAAGATAAAAACAAAATATATGTAAAGGTCTGGGAATATAGCTCAGTGCTTGCCTAACATGTGCCAGGGCCCTAAGTTTAATCACAAGCACCAGAAAAAAAGAAAAAGAAATACTTAAGAAAGGATAAAGTAAATGCCCAATGCAGCAGAAATAGAATAAAAGAATAGCAAACTATTTGAGTTAGCATAAAACTGCCTAGGTGAGGAAATACCACCATTGTTCTCCTTAGAGAACTCTCCAACCAGGGCGTCTTCCAATAAAACAGAAGCTATAGAAGTACCATGAAATGTTGATTCCTTTAATCTTGGAATAGCTAGATGGACAGGAGTCAGGGCAGAAACCTGGGAAGTGACTTCATTGTTAAGAGTTCGAAAGTCACCCTCAAATCCCCGAAGGGGGTAAGCATATTGGCAGCATTTGCCATGTGCTAAGTGGAAGGAACCAGGAAGGATTTAAACAGCCAGCTGAGAGTGTGATGCTAGTTAGGACCCCTGGGATTACTGAGGAGCTGGTTTCAGGAGGCCCCAAGGCAGGACAGGAAGCCAAGAGTGCTGCGGCCAGAGGAAAAGGGCCACAAAGCTGAGTAGGATGTCCTGGGGGAGACAGCTCAGAGTGAGAGCTCCACATCTTGATTTCTGAGTATATTAGCCACTTATGTATCTATGACCAATGCACCTTTCCATCAACTTAGTAACTGGAGAAATTTTTTTAGCATATGGATATTGTGAAGACTAGAGGCTCACTGATTTTTGAAATATTTGATATGGAAAAGAGTTCAAATGGTAACAATTTTATTCTTACTACCCTAGAAAATTCAATATTATGTTTTACCAATGAAGGAAAAGGAACTGGCAAGTTATAAAAGTATAGCTTCAACAGTTGTAAAGAGCTTGATTTTCTATCTTTATCTCCTTCTTGTGCAAAAATCTCTATGATAGTTATTATCAAGAAGTCCGCTATTATTCTCATGATTTAAAAGTTTTTGATCTAAAAATGTAAGTCACCTACAAAGAATAAAGCCAGATATAAACAAGTTTTGTTTGTGGAAGCTAGTTCAAGCTTCTCCTTGAAAATTCAAAAAATATATTATTTGGAAGTTTAAGGCACAGTCAGTATTTAAAATTTATGCTATGTATATTACATCTCCTACATTACATTGAGAAAAGTAAGAAATATTTTCATCAACTCAATTATAGCCAAATCTTGTCCAAGTTCCTCTGGAGTATTACATTACTATTGTCATTCTGCTCAGTGTGCTATCCCATAAAACACACAGGGAAGTATCTCTAAAATCACCTTTTACTACTAGAAAATATTCAGCCTTTCTTTTTGAGGCATCTCAAATTAATGAGAAGGATAGAGTGGTGTGCTGTGTAGAAGGAACAACTCAGGCAAAAGCAAACAGTAAACAAACAAACAAATAAAAACAACTCTTTTTCTTTATAAGAGCTAGGAAAATCCCAGAACTTTAAGAAAAATTGGAAAAACAAAAAGAAAACTTTCATTTTAAATTGTTGAAGGTTTGTCACTTAGTTTTGCAGGACTAGAAAGAAGGGATTAACAAGTGAAAATTAACTCTCACAAAATTAAAATAAATATTTGTATTTTATTTGTATCACTTAATAAGTGGACCATCCAAACGTGATGCAAGGCAGTCAGGAATGCTCTGCCAAGCGTGGCCAAAAAAGTTGTGAAAGAAGCCAGGTATCTTGGCTGCTCAGCCACTGTCTTTATTCACCAGAATGAATCTTCCTTTCAGATCATCTTCTCAAATTATCCATAGGAGATTTATCCACATACTCAATAAGAAAAATATTTCTAATTATATCCAACCATTCTTAATATGAATGAGAATCATGCAGGAACACTAGATTGCCAGGAGGTTTTTTGCCAAACAATTCCTTTTGACTTAAGAAAGAAGAGGCAGCTGCATTGTTTCCATAACTATCCATATAAAAAAGCCCTTGGAATGAGACCGAGTGTCCTGCTTTATAAAGCTCCAAGGTAAGTGGGGGCTGGACGGGTCTTTGGAGAGGGACACTGGCCGCATCGCCTCAGCTGCTGCTGCTGATTCTGGTACTGTTGCCTCTGCTACTTTGCACTTTACATCTGTGAATCCTGCTGCCTTCTGCTTACAATAGCAAGGAAGGCTGAAAATAGAACTTCTTTTTCCTTTGTGGTTAACTAATCAAGATCTTTTCCCTTTTCTTGTTCAGAACTGTCTTAATTCAAGACTACACCTTCTTGCTTGCTAAAAAGGTAAGGTTTGGACTAACCAGCTGTGGAAGATGAATATGACAGCCTCCGGAATGAATTTATGTCACTCAACAGCCTCTAAGAAAGTGCTTGTCTCAGTAAATACACTGTAACAACTGTACTTCAGGAAATGGGATGGGGAGGGAGAGAGGAAGACTCCTCATACTTATGACTCCAGCATGGGTGGCATGATATTTGAACAGAAGAATACTTCTTAATAGAATATTATTTTGCCTCTGGAGGAAAAAATCTGTACTTAGATTCCCATGCTAAAAAGTTCAAATTTGATGTGTTTGGAAAAGAATTCATTTAGTAAATACACTATCTAACAAATAGGAATAGGACAACATTGCCTTTAAATTACTTAAAGCACTTTTTTTTTTTAAAAAGTTACTTTACAAAACACCAAAACACTGTGGAATTTTTGTTATGTATAAATGTATTAATCAGCCCTCCTACTACATATTGCATTTCTAAAGAGGGAAATTGGGACGATGGATTAAATTAGTTTCAAGGAACTTGATTGCTTTAGTATTCTTTATCCACTGATACCATGGGCAACTTGCAGAGAACAAAATGGAGTCACTAGGGCCTGTACTGTTTACAAGAAACTTTGGAAGAGCAAAAGGATCCTGGTAATGCAGAATAAGAAGGATAAAGCTGGCTATCGGTTTTATCCTTCATTAGCTAAAATGGGGTGAACTGATTAGCTGGCTTTAATATACAAACAAATTATATTATAGTTTATCTACTAAGTATCCAAGAAAAAAGAGAAAGAAAAAAGGTAAACAAAATTATCATCCCTCTACATAATCCTATGAGAGGCAAGATTTGCACTAATGGTGGTTGGACAGGATATTATGTTGGCTTCTAGTACTATGGACAACCACTAGGAAAATAACAAGGTAGAAAGTATTAATTATTGAATCTTTGATGTAATTCAGGTAAAAAAAATAAGATACGCAAACAGCTACACTCTCTTTCTTTACTGATAAGAGACATATGCTATAATAATGTCTGTAAGTATAATATCATGTATGCACCTTCTATGATACCAAAACATTATGAAAACAGTTTGCAATGTATTAATTTATCAAATCCATCTTGTCAAGGTATCTTAAAACTGTCTCATTGATATTTATACTTCAATAAAACAAACAAACAAAAATTATCATCCCCCCTCCCCAAAACCATTCAGGCAAATTTGGCTGAAAATCTAAAGGAGTAAATAAAGTTCTTTAACTATCCGTATTAATATGCATAACCTGATGTTTTCTGGCATTACAGTAAATGACATTTTGTGCATAAATGGTAGCCTAAAAATTTCAAATTATTTTTAAAATTAATTTTAATGAGAAATAAATAGCAATGAGACAATTTCAAAACAGGTTAGTAGAACAGTTACAGTAATTAATACATTGCATATTGTTGTCTTCGTTCAACTTTTTCTTGAAACTGTGTTTACCCTATCTCAAAGATTATGACTGTTAAAAGGCAGGCATTATAATTGCTTTTATAAAGATGGAGATGCTAAGTTTCAAAAACATCAAGTACTCACCCCATCTCACAAGCTACTTGGCAGGAACACTAACTCTATAACCTGCTTTCTGATTGGAATATCAGCCTTAGAGGACCAAAGGAAGAAGTAATGGATACAAAGGCTTGACTATATTGGGCATATAGTGACCACCAGATATATTTTAATTCTTGCGATTATGCTTATTGCCGGGTATTGTGGAATTTCCAACTGGCTTATGAACACCTCCCTGGACCCATCGTGGGGGGATGCTGAGCTGGGGACCGAGTCTAGTGTGCATGGCAACACATACCTGTAATCCTAGCACGGGGAAGACTAAAAATAAGAGGATCACTATGAGTTCACCCTGTGTAGTGATAACCTCTACAAAATACATAAATTTAAAAACAAAAGAAAAAACCCAACTGCCTTATGAAATATAATCAATGTAAAGATCTACTAATACACAAAGCAGCCCAGGCTATCTAGTGTGACATGTCTTATCTGCTTTAGGACCTCTGAGTACAGCAGCCATGAGTTCTGACTCAGAAATGGCTGTTTTTGGGGAGGCTGCTCCGTACCTCCGAAAGTCTGAAAAAGAGCGCATTGAGGCCCAGAACAGGCCCTTCGATGCCAAGACATCTGTCTTTGTGGCTGAGCCCAAGGAATCTTTTGTCAAAGGAACTATTCAGAGCAAAGAAGCAGGAAAAGTGACTGTAAAAACTGAAGCAGGAGCGGTGAGTAGGGACCCAGAAGGTTGCCACATTCTGTTGAATTTTCAGGAATATGGGCACTCAGTTGATGCCAATGGTTATCTTCCTTGTTTGCCAGACCCTGACAGTGAAAGATGATCAGGTGTTCCCCATGAACCCTCCCAAATTTGACAAGATAGAGGACATGGCCATGATGACCCACCTGCATGAGCCTGCGGTGCTGTACAACCTCAAAGAGCGTTACGCAGCCTGGATGATCTACGTGAGTGTCCCAACAGGGTCTTGACTGTCATCACCACAGAAGGCCACTGTCCCCATTGGTTGAGTTGGCCCAAGGCTCCCCAAACAGTTTAAGCAGTTACTACTTATGTCTCAATCCCTTCTTTACACCACCTCCCTTTCAATCACAATCATCCTGGAAAGCAGAGAGATAAACTTATGTTTTATTAATTTTATATGGGCATCATCTTTCTTAAGGCACCAAATTACACTCATTTTCACTTCCCTTAAATACCAATAATTGTATCTGTGTGCTCTGGTTCCTTCTATCTGGGATCTAAATTCCACAAGCAGCATTGGGTGCACAGCCCTACTGTCTCTGTCCTTGCCATCATATTGAACATATTTTTCCTGAATCTTTCATTTACATCACTGTCTCCTACAATGACTGGGAATACCTCAAGGGACTTAATTGCATTTGTTTTCTTCTACTTCCTTGGGTGGGGGGCTCTGTCACATAATACATCACCATTAAACCTTTTTTATAAAAATCAAATGTATTGCTATATTTGTATCTTTGCATAGTTTAATCAGTGGTGATATTTAGCGGGGCAACATCTAGGTGTATACACCTGGTGTTTATAGTCTACATTCATTTCAGTTGATTGGTGCCTTTCTTTAATCTGTAGTCAAAGATTTTTTGCCATCTGTTGCAGCCATAACATGCTTACATCATTTTATTTTCTGTCCATCCACAACTTAAAACTATTTTGCAAATATTTTCCCAATGTTGTCACATATAAGGCCTGCATCATGTTGTATTACGATTTATTATAGTTCACCTACCCATTGATGAATCTGCCAACTAGTTTTCATGCTGGTCCCTTAAAGATATAGAGAATAATCACTTAAAGCACTCTTCTTCATTAAAATCCAATTACTTAGTGAATTATGCAAATAACAGAATGAGCCATTGTATAGTTATTTATTTGTTTCTTGCATAGACCTACTCGGGCCTCTTCTGCGTCACCGTCAACCCCTACAAGTGGCTGCCGGTGTACAACCCTGAGGTGGTGGCTGCCTACAGAGGCAAAAAGCGCCAGGAGGCCCCGCCCCACATCTTCTCCATCTCTGACAACGCCTATCAATTCATGCTGACTGGTAAGTGGGCTGGATGTTTCATATATTCATATGCTTTTTAGATAGAACCCTGGATCTTTGACCAATTTCAACAGACATTTTAATAAAATGACCCTCTTTAGTTGAGGCTGGTGCATTTGTAAGCTATGACATAATGGTCAGCAATCTCTTAAATGTTTTACAGCCATCAGAAGTTGGCCATGATTAACTAATTTATTTTTAAAAAGTTTTTCTAAAGAGTACAAATTAGAATTAAAACAGAAAAAATTACAAGTGATACAGATTTTCACTTAATAAAGTAATATAAGTCTCACAATATTTGTCATAATACAGTGTTGTCTTCCAACAACATTGTATTAGCAGATATATGTAAAATTATTTATATTACCAGATATATGTAAGATTGGAGAAAGAAAGAAATGTTTAAGAAATTAAGAAGACAAAAAGGAGAAACATTTGAAAAAGGAGATGAAACAAACTAAAGTATTAGCTGCTTGTTTCCATAGACCAGCAGAAATGCACAGTCCAAACCATCCTGCTTATATACATAGCTAAATCTTTTTCCTCTACTCCTTCTCTTATCTTATTCATTTGTTTTTGAATGACTCAAAACTCAAATAAATTTGAGCAAAAACTTATGTACAGGTGTATGCACACACACACATACATGCACACATACACAGTCACACAATCATATATATATAAACATAATAAAAATCTTTTATTATGAGCCAAAAATGAGAATAAGCTTTGTCTCTGTGATTTTACTCTCAATGTGGTAAATTGTCATTAAACACATAGCCTCTTATACATCAAGGATGGAAAAAATGCTATTGCTTTTGCCAAGAACAAATGTAAATAGTCTATGGAGTTCTATTTGGTTGAATCTGCTTCATACAATACTGTCTTGGCTAGACATACTATAGTACTTGTGGTATATTTGGAAATGGGTTAAGGAATTTCTCATCAAACAAACCTTTTACCTTCCTCTAAAAATGGGACTAAAATGATTCTTTCCAAATGTACTACCTTTACACAATAGTCACATATTAATAATATCCCCCTAAAAATGCCCACTTTCCATTACTTCTTTCATCCAAAGTAAGTAGGCCACTAATTAGATAGTCCTTAAGACCCAACTAAAAAACTAAGTCTATTTTCAATATTTATTTAGTAACATATTGTTAAAGAGGAGGTCTCAAGCTCCAAGAAAATATAGCCACAAGAGAATTACTTATATTATGGTTTTTAACCATTGTCTTCCCATATAATCTTTTCTCTAATGAAATGGTTCTTTGAAGACTTAAATATAAAACATGTATAAGCAGTAGTGTCCAGTTGGGATGGATGCATTCATGCTAAAGTAATAGGGGAGGGAGAGGTGTAGAGGTACCAGAAAGATGACAGCCTAGGGCCACCAAGTTCTAAGGATTGCAAAATCCAGACTGAAAAATACCAAATTCTATTTTACTTGCCACTTATAATGTATAAAAAAAGTAGTAGTAAGTGTCTATATTTTTTCTTTTGTAGACCGGGAGAACCAGTCAATCCTGATCACGTATGTAGATTTTATGCTTTCTTTTCATGGCTTTGATAACTATTGGCTTTGGGACCACATCTATTTTGTTTTGATTTGACAGTGGAGAATCTGGTGCCGGGAAGACTGTGAACACCAAACGTGTCATCCAGTACTTTGCAACAATTGCAGTTACTGGGGACAAGAAGAAGGAGGAACAAACTTCTGGCAAAATGCAGGTGAGTCTGATTGCCCTGGTCAGAATCTAGGCTCTGTTGAGGCTCTTAGGAAACAAATCCCCAAGGCCCAGATGCAAGCAATGCTCTCTCCTTTACAGGGGACACTGGAAGATCAAATCATCAGTGCCAACCCCCTACTGGAGGCCTTTGGCAACGCCAAGACCGTGAGGAATGACAACTCCTCTCGCTTTGTAAGTCTTCTGGATACTACGATGGGCACTGTATGCTGGTAAAATTCATAGGATGCTTGTGAATACATTCTGTCAATCTTTTATTTATATCATATTACACTTTTTCCTCCTCTAACTGTAGATCAAAAACTGTGTCTGAAAGAATGTGTGACTCCCTGAGTTCTTATCCATCATTATGTACACTTTAAAACCTTTATTTAATTGACAATACTCGCATATATTTATGAAGCACAATGTGATGTTTGAATGTATATGTAGATTATGGAATCAAATCAAGCTAAGTAACAGATGTTATATACTTATTATACTCATAACTTTCTTAAATCAAAGATAAAATTATTTTACTTACAAAATGAGACAGATATTTTTCTGTATTACATGAAGTTTTTGAACTGATTTAATATTAAAGCACTACAGTACAGTTGGGATAGATAATGCCATGCTTCTACATAATTCTACGAGAGGCAAGATTTGCACTAATGGTGGTTGGACAGGATATTATGTCGGCTTCTAGCACTATGGACTACCGCTAGGAAAATAACAAGGTAGAAAGTATTAATTATTGAATCTTTGATGCAATTCAGGTATAAAAAACAAGATACACAAACAGCTACACTCTCTAATTTACTGATAAGACATACGCTATAATAATGTCTGTAAGTATAATATCATGTATGCACTTTCTATGATGCCAAAACATTATGAAAACAGTTTGTAATGTATTAATTTACCAAATCCATCTTGTCAAGGTATCTTAAAACTGTCTCATTGATATTTGTACTTCAATAAAACAAAAATAAAAAATAAATAAATAAAAAACAAAGTAATATGAATTTCACAGTAAAAAAAGTAATATTAAAGCACTAGTATTTCTAAGTGTTTTAGGCTTTGCAGCAGTAATGATAAATAAGGTAGTAATTTTAGTTTTCCTTTCAAGGGTAAATTCATCAGAATCCACTTTGGCACTACAGGAAAACTAGCTTCTGCTGATATTGAAACATGTAAGTGCTAGGCTATCCTTTAAAATCATTTCTATTGCTCATGTTCTACAAAATCAACCGAAAATCAAATTTGCATGTCACATAACTTTTATGTTTTCTCCTGTTTATTGTTTGTTTCCTTTCCAGATCTGTTAGAGAAGTCTAGAGTTACTTTCCAGCTTAAAGCTGAAAGAAGCTACCATATCTTTTATCAGATCACTTCAAATAAGAAGCCAGAACTAATTGGTAAGAAACGTCATGATTTCTTGAAAATTATAAGCACCTATAAATGCATGGTCCAATCTAGTATGCTATGTCTGATGCTGAGTTTATAGATTATTTTATTTTAAAAAATATTTTTGGGGCTGGGGAGATAGCTCGGCAGTCTAAATGCCTGCCTGGCAAGTGCAAGATCCTGAGTTTGATTCCCCGGTACCACATGCCGTGCTGCCTCAGAAACCCAAGCATGTTTTGCCAGCCGTGAAACCAGGTGTGCTGGTGCATTCCACCACAGTCTTGGTGGCCAGCATGATGAGCGGAGCCAGCACAGCATGCAGCACCGAAGATTAAACTTGAGTCCTTGCTCTTGCCATGCAGCCCCCTCAGCCCCTCATAAATTATTTTTCAACAAAATAACATATAGGACCTACAGAATTTGCCTAAAAGCGTGCTTGCTTCAGTGAAGAGGATGATCATGTTTGTCTCTGCTCTCTTCTGTGTGCTTAGAAATGCTCCTGATCACCACCAACCCATATGATTATCCATTTGTCAGTCAAGGAGAGATCACAGTCCCCAGCATTGATGATCAGGAAGAGCTGATGGCCACAGATGTAAGTAGAACTCAAAAATAATTACAGTTACTATGCTGGGCTAGAGCAGTGATCAATTCAGATATTCAGCCTCTAATAGAAACAGCGAAGGGAGATTCAAGGATGATGAGCATACATGACCCCAAGAGGCAAATAAAAAGATTAACATGTAGAAATATAACATTTTGTTTTCCTTTCAATAGTCTTCTAAAGATCTGTCATTTTTTTAACCTCTTATTTAATTTTAATGGTACAATGTAGATATACATATCACATTTACACAGGAAATTTGTACCTGTACGTGATGTATATTAGTTTCTCTTTTATTTCCATTTCCCTCACCTCTCTTCCCTTTTTTTGAAGTCTGCTTGCAAAAATCCATACCACCTCTCAAAATAACAACTGTCTTAAATTTTTTCTTTATTCTCTATGTTAAATTTACTTTAATCTTCCTTCAGATGCTCTATACTTATAATTCTGCTGCTCTGTGCTGGCCTTTGGCTGGTCAGGTCTTTCTACACCCAATCTAAGAAACCCCTTCTCTCATTAGTACTAGTACTGTAGTTCCCTTAGGTTGACCTCAGTTTGAAGTCAGGAATGAGGCTGCGAAGTATAAATAGCAAATGTATAGATTATAACCTAACAGTTATCCTACTGGTTGTATTGACAGAGTGCTATCGATATTCTGGGCTTTACTAATGATGAGAAGGTCTCCATTTACAAGCTCACTGGGGCTGTGATGCATTATGGAAATATGAAATTCAAGCAAAAACAGCGTGAGGAGCAAGCAGAGCCAGATGGAACTGAAGGTATTATCATCTACCTGATTTTACATTTGCTTGAAAATAAAATTCTTGTTGCCTGTTCTCCTAGAGGAGACAAATTCACTTTTTAAAAATAAGAGTTTTAAAGTGTACCTGAACACTATATTATGTGAAGTATGAACATTTGATCAATATTTCCAATGATTTCTGAAGTTCTTTAGGACAAACTATCCGCAACTGAAGTCTTGAACTTAGTAAAAGAAGTAGACAAAAATATTTAAAAAGACACACTGAAAACAAAGCACAAAGTACATGTAGTTTAAAATAATTTACAAAGGTGGGTTCAGGGTACAGCCTAATAACATTTTTCTCTTTTCTTCCTTTTAGTTGCTGACAAGGCAGCCTATCTACAGGGTCTGAACTCTGCTGACCTGCTCAAAGCCCTCTGCTTCCCCAGGGTCAAGGTCGGCAATGAGTTTGTCACCAAAGGCCAGACTGTGGAGCAAGTATGTGCTAACTGAAAGTCATTACCTAGGACAGAAACATTTTTATAGTCCTCAAATAACTCAAAAAGTTCTATCTTTTCCATTCAAGGTGACCAACGCAGTTGGTGCTCTGGCCAAAGCCGTCTATGAGAAGATGTTCCTGTGGATGGTCACCCGTATCAACCAGCAGCTGGACACCAAGCAGCCCAGGCAGTACTTCATTGGCGTCTTGGACATTGCTGGCTTTGAGATCTTTGATGTGAGTTGGAAATTGGTTGCTGAAGGAATTTTATAGTAAGGCAAAGGAAATATTAATAAGACTGTGAATACTATGACTTTTCTTACTGCTGTCAGTTACTAAGAGATTAATTTGGCAGGTACTAGTCATTTATTGTAGTGGAAATACATCTCTATAAAATCACCATTCACATAATAAAAACCCTTCAGCTTCTATGTGATCTCAAAGGAGTTATGAATTAGGTTGGTGTTATAGGCAGTGATACCTAAAAATCTCACAAAGGGAAATGAAGTTGACATGAAAAATCAAAGCAAATCTTAATAATACATAATATTCTCTGGGTATGTGGTGGAGAAATCACTGAGAAATACTTAGGCAAATAATAAAAGTTAGAAAAGCTTAATAATTTAGAGTCAGCATTAAAAAAATGCATAAGCATGACATCATGAAATAAACTTCCTTTTAGTTATGAAGTACACTTATCCTGTTCACAGTTTTCAAAAAGGTTACCTTCTTTCTAATTATTAAGGTATAACTTGGGCATTATTACAAAAATATGGAAAAACAAGGGTAAATAGTCTTGTTTATTATTATTCTACTATTTATATCTAGTCAACGTTGACAGGTTGGTGAGTGCATGGTACCATACTGTGTAATTTTTGGCATGTATCCTATTTTTTCATTTCACATTAAAAAGGAGCAACAGTAGCAATTTGTTGCTCACTTGCAATACTTTCTCTGTATTCCACGAAATACAGACTACTAGCTATCATCTCATAGGTTATAATTTGGCTGAATAAGAAACTATAAGCCCTCTAAAAATGTAGAGATAATTGGAATAAATATGGAATGATTAAATACAAACTCAGAAAAATATCTGGGTAAAAAAATGCAGAACAACTTAGGCAGACACAGGGACTGGGGATTCGATCCCCAGCTTGCCGTGCCAGCTCTGCCCCCAGGGCGCACTGAAATGGTGATTGAAACTAGGCGTGGTGGCACACACCTATAATCCCAGTGCCAGAGAAGCTGAAAAACAGGAAGGATCACTATGAGTCTGTTTTACATAGAGACCCTGAAAACCCTGTACTAAGTATATTTTTTTAAAAAGACACACAAAAAAAAACACAGAACAAAAGTATTAATGATGATTTAGGATTTTCTATAAAATTGCAGCAGAGGAAAATGTAGCTTCTCCATGTCCTGAAACCCTTCACACTTTTCAGGCTGTATTTCAGAGGAGTACTTTCAGTTCAGTGATTCTGACATCACTTTGAAGGCTCTTGGACTCACTTTTAATTCTAAAAACTTCCATCTTTTATGAAACACTCAACTTGCTAGAGAGAAGTAAACAAATCTATTTTTTTAGTTCAACACCCTGGAACAACTGTGCATCAACTTCACCAACGAGAAGCTGCAACAGTTCTTCAACCACCACATGTTCGTGCTGGAGCAGGAGGAGTACAAGAAGGAAGGCATCGAGTGGACGTTCATCGACTTCGGGATGGACCTGGCTGCCTGCATCGAGCTCATCGAGAAGGTAACCTGGTCCTCCACGCAGCACCCCCTTGGCATGCCTTCTGCCTCTCACACTCACCAGATGCCTCTGCCTTGCCTTAAATCCAGCCGATGGGCATCTTCTCCATCCTGGAGGAGGAGTGCATGTTCCCCAAGGCGACAGACACCTCCTTCAAGAACAAGCTGTATGACCAGCACCTGGGCAAGTCTGCCAACTTCCAGAAGCCCAAGGTGGTCAAAGGAAAAGTTGAGGCCCACTTTTCCCTGATTCATTATGCTGGCACTGTGGACTATAACATTACTGGCTGGCTGGAGAAGAACAAAGACCCCTTGAATGAAACAGTAGTAGGGCTGTACCAGAAGTCTTCATTGAAAACCCTAGCTTTCCTCTTCTCTGGAGCTCAAACTGCTGAAGCAGGTAATGTGCAAATGTCCAACACTTTCTGTAGCCATTACAAAACTTTAGGCTAGATTGAGGCTGGAGATCTCATACTCTGAGAAGGTTTTAAGGCCAAACCTCTTGTTCCTGCAAGAATTAAGCAGATAGGCTGTATTGTAATTATACATGTATACCTCCCCTTACTGCTGACAGGGACCTACTGCAAAGAGTCAGAGAGAACTATCATGTTCTAGCCAATATCTCAGCTTGTATCATTCTGTCCTCTTCATACATTACACTGAGTATCTGTGAATATTTAAGACAACCTAGTGACTGCCTCTTAGAGTTGGCTTCTGTTAGTTGCTGAAGTTAATGTCTCCCTAAATGTCCTAATCTCCATCAGGAGGCGAATGCCCTTTGGATCATTTCCCAATGGAAAAATAATCATAGAAAAGTAGATGCCAAAATTTGCTACAAAACAAGATTCAACCAGATCACTAAGAGGGTGGAGAAAATGCTCTTGTTGATGACCACAGAAATCATCAAATGAGCAAGATGTAGCTCTGTCTATTTAAAAGTATAATTGTATTACATCTTATCTTTTCTCCCCACCCCAGAGGCAAGTGGTGGGGCTGCCAAGAAGGGTGGCAAGAAGAAAGGCTCTTCTTTCCAGACCGTGTCTGCCCTTTTCAGAGTAAGAAACTTTTCTTGACATTCTTTCATTACTTTTGGAATTTGTTCTACAAAGCACAAGGTCTTTTTTCTAGCAGAAAAGAGGGGAGCACCAATGTTAACTAAAAACTCCTGATGCAACTTTCAAGGGAAGGCATTTAAACTACTTAGAAAATATGATCTCACTTTGCATGCAAGGTCAAATAATAACACTTCATAGGGAAGTTTATCAAAATTGGTCCTACAGCATTCATAATCTGGTTGCCATGATGAGGAGCAATGACAGGTGCAGAGATCAAAAGACACGAGCAAGAAAAAAATCAATCTACTAGCTAATCTACAAGGAAGCTAACGTGGTTATCCCTGTTCCCATTCCAATCAATTTGAGTTAGTAGTTATGTTCTCATAAAGTAATCTTCATGCTTTAAAAAGTAATAAACCTGGAAAGAAGGACCTCTGTTTATGAGAAAAAGCCCAAAGGTAGTATAGGCCTGCATTTCCTTGTGCAGAGTTAGTAGAAGACAATAATTTAGTATCAGAAGACAATGAATGGCCTTGGAAATTTCTTTGAGTGGCTAAGGATTTGGGTAGAAAGAAGAATGGTGCTGACATAAACCAAAAATAAGCATGTCAGAATGCTCTATATGCGTAACTCTGCAGAAAGATATATGAGGAAGAAATATATCAAAGAAACAGTCAAAGTGTTTCTTTAAATGAAAATAGTCCACACTAGTCATTGAATCCACATATATAGGGTGATTTTATAGACATCACCAACTGCCCATTACCATGCAAGTAGTCTGAGATAACAAGAGTGTTCCTGATTTTACAGGAGAATTTGAACAAGCTGATGACCAACCTCAGGAGTACTCATCCTCATTTTGTGAGGTGCATCATTCCCAATGAAACTAAAACTCCTGGTAAGAAGTTCTGAAGTGAAGGCATAAAGCATGATTATCATACTGCCTTTTTCATAACTCTGCAGTGAAATAAATATGTATTTTCAGGGGCCATGGAGCACGAACTTGTCCTGCACCAGCTGAGGTGTAACGGCGTGCTGGAAGGCATCCGCATCTGTAGGAAAGGGTTTCCAAGCAGGATCCTTTATGCAGACTTCAAACAGAGGTCAGACTCTTCTAATGATGGCACATTTTAAAGTTTAGTATGAACAAGTTTAATGCAAGCAAATCGATGGAGAAAAATACATTTCTATTTGTTATTTTTAATTTGCTACAAAAGAAGTAAAATCTATAATTGTCAGAACACTTTTAAAAGAACTTTTATACCTATACAACACTTTAAGTATTAGAAATAACTTTTTTTTTTAACCAGATTTACCAAGCACCTGATTTAGCTCACTGATGACCACACTAATATCAGTAATTATGAGAACTACCTTTTCCACTATTGAATATGTTTGGGCTATCTTACTCTTCACAAAAACACCAAGAGAGATGAATACTGTTATGAATTTATTTTAAAGATAAGAAAACTGAGGATTGGTGAGATAGTTCAGCAGACTAAGCACCTGCTTAGGCAAATACAGGGACCAGTGTTCGATCCCTAGCACCACATGCTGCACTGGTCCCAGCCCTGGGAATGCTGAGCCACCCACAAAGACGGGAGCATGGTGGTGCACACCTGTAATCTCAGTGCTGGACAGGCTGAAAGGAGGAGGATCATTATGAGTCCGAGCTGCGTAATGAGACCCTGAACCAAATACATAAACTAAAAAAAAAAGATGAGTAACTGATACAGAGATTAAATTATTGCTCAAGTCACACAGCTAACATGTGGCTAATGCAGGAACTCTTCCATGCAGATGAAAAATTCTAATTATGAATCCAAGTAAACCATTTACATTTTTTATTGGTTTCATCTCTATTTGTTTTCCACACATTGGCCTGCAAATATTTCCCAGAAAGAGAGGTGACATGTCACAATGACAGCTCCATAGACCTCTTTTCTCCTCCCTAGATAACCTTGTTTTGAGATTCAAAGATTCCTTCCTGGCACAGGAGGAAGCTATTCTCACCTAAATGTAGGCACAATAGAGTTGACAGAAAATGCTCAGTTTCAAGACTAAGCACCCAAATGATTTCAGATGATTGGGAAACTAGAAATAGAAAGTAGCTTTCTTGGACTCAGAATCATAAAAGGCAAATTTAACCAGCAAAGCTAATGCATTACATTTTAAAGGACATCTACACCTTATGTGAACAAAATTATATATAATACTTGCCTGAGAACAAAGTTTGATGCAGAAAGGAAAACTGTAACTACATAGGAAGGTAAAATAGTTAGAAATTAATAGCCAACAGATTGAAAATCCGTGTAAAAAATGTCCTTACTGTGAGAATATTTTTAAAAAGCTCCAGTTTTTCAAAATGAATCAATGCAAACTTGAAATGTAAGTTTTCATTTTTAATAAACCAGTTTTTTTTTTGTTTTTGTTTTTTTTTTGTGGAACCGGGGATTGAACTCAGGCCCTTGAACTTGCCAGGGAAGTGCTTATTCCACTGAGCCATCTCCCTGGACCCCTAAACCAGATTTTTAAAACTATATTTTTATTAACAGATACAAAGTATTGAATGCAAGTGCTATCCCTGAAGGACAGTACATTGACAGCAAGAAGGCTTCTGAGAAGCTCCTGGGGTCCATTGACATTGACCACACCCAGTATAAATTTGGTCACACCAAGGTAAGGTTCTCTGTACCCAACTTGATGCTCTTCCTGTCTCTTTCAATTTTATGTACGGTTACTTATCTACACCATTGCCCATGCACAGGTCTTTTTCAAAGCTGGTCTTCTGGGGCTCCTAGAGGAGATGAGAGATGACAAGCTGGCTCAACTGATCACACGAACCCAGGCTATGTGCAGAGGGTTCTTGGCAAGGGTGGAGTACCAGAAGATGGTAGAAAGGAGGTAAAGAAACATTATTTATCCACATCTTCCCTTTTCAGAAACACACTTGAGATGGCTTATAGTTAAGACTCAGTATTGTTAAAGACACCAAATAAGGTGGGATGAGAAACAATCCTGTAATGAAGTGGGGAAAAAATTATAATCATGACCATGGAATATATTTTGAGAGTTTGGATAGAGTTGAGAAGCATCAATTGTGCACAGCTCTTATCAAACAAAAGAAAATGTACTAGTGAGTAAGCCAACACAAATTCCTGCCCTAGCATTTTGTTCTAATATGAATTTATTGCATAGATTATTGAATAAGAGTAAAATGAAGAATGGCTTTATACAGGACATAGAAACAAATTCCATCTAATCATTTATATTGAACTTCATGATCTAAAATATTAAGAGCATTTGGGTGAGAAACACATTGTGTAGCAAATCAATACTATGTCTTCAATGAATGTAGCTCCTCTTGATCTAATTTGATGCAGAAACAAAAGGGAAAGACAATAGAGCTGAGCATCGCAGTTTACAAGATGCATCTAACCAGGACCGATTGCAAATGGTGCATTTTATATTGCTACCTATGTATCTACACATATGTGGATATATGTGTGTGTGTGTGTGAATAAATAAGTAACTTACATAAAACAAACTTTAATTTTTTTCCATTGCAATTATGCTAATATTTTCTGTGGTGTTCTATTTTATTAAAAATGGTTAATTTTTATCATGACCATCACACACACACACACATATATATTTGAGTAGCTACTTGTCTATATGAGAGCAAATAATTTTTAAATAATCTAGATTTCAATATATGTATTATTACAGAGTAAAAGGCAAAATTCAAACATTAAAATACATAACCAGAGACTGTCAAACTAATTATGAGGTTTTTAAAAATCTCATGCCCAAAATTCCTCAGAGGTCATGTTCTCTTTAACTACCTGTATAGTGTCGTACTAAGAAATGTTTGAGAAGATTTACTGTAGAGCATTACTCTTCATCATTATTATTATTTTATTTTTTTGTGTGGTACTAGGGATTGAACTCAGGACCCTGTGCTTGACAGGCAAGCACTTATTCTAGTGAGTTATCTCCCCGGCCCCCAACTGCTCTTCAGACATATTCCTTCATTTAGGTCACCTCACAAATTCGGTAAAAAAATGCAAAATTTCTGGTCCCACCCTAAATCCTTTGAATCTAACAGTACAAAGGTAGTGTTAAGAATCAGCATTTTTTTTTTTTTACCAAAGCTTGAGAAGCAGTAATGTAGAAATATTAATAAGCAGCAAAACCTTGACTATCATGCCAGAAGATATTTTTAATCTGCAAGTGAGCAGGTGAAGAACAGGGTAGAGCCAGAATCTTCCATGCTCACTGTCAATATTTTATCTTATCTCCTCCTTCTCATGTTACCTGATTTACATCTATTGCATTTCAGAGAGTCTATTTTCTGCATCCAGTACAACATTCGGGCCTTCATGAATGTCAAACACTGGCCCTGGATGAAACTTTTCTTCAAGATCAAGCCCCTGCTCAAGAGTGCAGAAACTGAGAAGGAGATGGCAACCATGAAGGAAGAGTTCCAGAAAACCAAAGATGAACTTGCCAAGTCAGAAGCAAAAAGGAAGGAATTGGAAGAAAAGATGGTGTCACTTTTGAAAGAAAAAAATGACTTGCAGCTCCAGGTTCAGGCTGTACGTTGCAATACTATCTTGGGTATTACTAATCAGGATCCAAGTGCTAGAACTATGGTCACTTAGGACCATAAGCTGGATAGTCTGCAGGGAAGACATGTACTGGAGGAAGGTTACAGAATTCTAAGGTCTATGTATTCCTGCACTGCCCAACCTCCCCAGACTAGCACCATGCCAGCGAGCTACAACTATTCATCTTCTCCTTTTTTATTCATTTTCATCAAAGTGAAAAATTTATGACCTATTTTCCCATTTAAGGCAGTCTTTGAAGTCACTTTAACATGAAACAATTTCAAATGAAATATTATGAGAATGGTATGGATAAAATTATTCTACTGAAACGTCTTTAAACACTTTCTTAAAGTACATTAGTCTTCAATTACAATTTGAGAGCTGATACTTGGCAGTATTTTACCCTAAATTTTATTGAATTATTGTTATTGACCTCAAAAACTTATAACCACTGCTTCTAATTCATCTCTTCTGCCAGACTTTATTACATCACTCTTAGAAGGCTGCATGAGCACCCAACTTGCTCTACCTCCTTCTCAGTATCTTTCATTCCATTCAGCCTACTCACTACTTAGCCAGCCCATGCACTATAACAGTAGTGGTCTAGTCATTTTAGAATGGCTTCCTTCAACTCAGAAATATTATTTATAAGACTGCTTTTCATTTGGCTTGAATTAAACTATTCTGTTGTACTTTACTCATGACAATTTTTTTTTTTTGTTCAGATTAGCCTTGGCTGTCAAGTTTATGTAGTGTAATAAATCCTTGATGATTACAGAAGAAAAATAGCAATTATTTTTGCCTCTACTACCTTTAAGTTTATCCCATTTTTTTTTTCTATTTTCCCCAGAGATTTACTCAGAAGCTGTCCTACACCACTATTTTCACTATACAGCTATATGGAGCACATCATATTCTTTATATATTCAAGGGATGATGTGAAAGATGACTGATGAATATATATTCCACATTAATCTCACTTCCTGCCTGATGTGTTCCCATTATTTGGAAGTAGTGTGTTACTATGAAGCTTTTTGATTATATTGTGCCTCAACTTGAATTTAGAAAAGTATAATAAGAATTACCTTCCACTACTACAAAAAATATTTCAGCAACAAGCTACATTCTTTGGGCAGGAATCCTTCTCATGCTCCTCCAGGTCCTCTACCTAATAAACTGATTTCTGTAAACCCAAATCCTACCCATCTCACAATATTTGAGCTTCTTTCATGAAATCATCTCTGATTTAACTTCTCTGATTTTAGAATCACTAATTGTTCTTCATATTAATGGTAGCTTTTGAGAGGTAACTTTTCTAATCAATACTCTTCTAAAGGAATAGGACAACAGCAAATACATTTTGGTTTTCTCACATATGAAAAATATATTTCACACACTAGGTGGTTGATGAAACAAATGTCTGTGAAGGTATTAAAAAATAAGTATCAGAAAGCCAAAGGACCAACTGCAAAACTACACACTCTCATCATTGTAAAGTACTTCACATTTTCTATTCAATTTTGATTGTGTTTATGACTCAAGGAAGCTGAAGGTTTGGCTGATGCTGAGGAAAGATGCGACCAGCTAATCAAAACCAAAATCCAGCTTGAGGCCAAGATCAAGGAGGTGACTGAGAGAGCTGAGGATGAGGAAGAGATCAATGCCGAGCTGACAGCCAAGAAGAGGAAACTGGAGGATGAGTGCTCAGAACTGAAGAAAGACATAGACGACCTTGAGCTGACGCTGGCCAAGGTGGAGAAGGAGAAGCATGCCACGGAGAACAAGGTATGAGATATATACTTACAGATTTTAAGGGATTATTGCTATGAAGGAAAGCATAAATCTGAATCTATCAAAATATAATATGTAATACAAAGGATTTTTACTTCCTAAGGTAAAAAACCTCACAGAGGAAATGGCGGGCCTGGATGAAACCATCGCTAAGCTGACCAAGGAGAAGAAAGCCCTCCAAGAGGCCCACCAGCAGACCCTGGATGACCTGCAGGCAGAGGAGGACAAAGTCAACACCCTCACCAAAGCAAAAATCAAGCTAGAACAGCAAGTGGATGATGTAAGTTTAGCATGTAGAAGAATTTTTTTTCTGCTAAAAGAAAGTAAACATTTCTTCTAGCTCAATATCACTTTTATTTAGCTTGAAGGGTCCTTAGAGCAAGAAAAGAAACTTCGCATGGACCTAGAACGAGCTAAGAGGAAACTGGAGGGTGACTTAAAGCTAGCCCAAGAGTCCATAATGGACATTGAAAATGAGAAACAGCAACTTGATGAAAAGCTCAAAAAGTAGGTATAAACGAATTTCTCCATGAGTTTGCTTCCAATATTGGACATAACTAAATTGCTGGGGTTTTTTTGCTACTTTTCTAAAAGGAAAGAATTTGAAATGAGCAATCTGCAAAGCAAGATTGAGGATGAGCAGGCCCTTGGTATTCAATTACAGAAGAAGATCAAGGAATTGCAAGTAAGTACATGGTTTTTCATCAGCCTAATCAACAAGCAAAATGACTGACTCAAGAGGCTGAGATTGTACTGTTTACCATTTGCAGGCCCGCATTGAGGAACTGGAAGAGGAAATCGAGGCAGAGCGAGCCTCCCGGGCCAAAGCAGAGAAGCAGCGCTCTGACCTCTCCCGGGAACTGGAGGAGATCAGTGAGCGGCTGGAAGAAGCCGGTGGGGCCACTTCCGCCCAGATAGAGCTGAACAAGAAGCGGGAGGCTGAGTTCCAGAAAATGCGCAGGGACCTGGAGGAGGCAACCCTGCAGCATGAAGCCACGGCGGCCACCCTGAGGAAGAAGCATGCAGATAGTGTGGCTGAGCTTGGGGAGCAGATTGACAACCTGCAGCGGGTCAAGCAGAAGCTGGAGAAGGAGAAGAGTGAGATGAAGATGGAGATTGATGACCTTGCTAGTAATGTAGAGACAGTCTCTAAAGCCAAGGTACTACAAATTTGGTGAAATTCATAATAATGATAGTAATTCATTACAGACACATCAGGCATGAGCTGCTTGGGTCACTTTATTCACAATCATTCATTGGTTATCTGCAGGAACCTAGGGCATTAAGTAGGAGAAATAATAGTGTTTTTATTGTTTCCATTTAACAGAAGAAATGGAAATTCAAAGAGTCTAAGCCCTAAACTATTAATAAATGACAGCACCAGCTTTTGCATATGGGTTTAGTTCTCCAATTGGCCAGTGAAGCATGCAATACATTTTTCATATGTGAGAAAACCAAAATATATTGATTGTTGCCCTCTGCCTTCCTTTAAGAGTTTAAAGTACAAAGTTACCTCCTTAAAAGCTACCTTTAATGTAGAGAACAATTACTGAATCCAAAACCAGAGAAGCCAGAGAAAATCAAATAAAATATTTCAATATGTTTTTAGAAAACGTACTACATACTCTTCTGAAATCTTAAAAGTTAGGACCTAATCTTCAAATTTTTACATTAACACTGCACAGATCTTTATGATTAGCTTTTGTAACATAAAAGAATTTCTCTATTTCACATATCAGGAAATTTGACTTATTTTATATATCAGAATTTTTTTTTCATTTGGGGGGATTATAGCTATCACAAAAAGCCTTGTTTTGCAAGAACTTCATTTCTTCCTATCCCTCTTGGTCCTTTAGGGAAACCTAGAAAAGATGTGCCGCACTCTTGAGGATCAAGTGAGTGAACTCAAATCAAAGGAAGAAGAGCAGCAGCGGATGATCAATGACTTGACAACCCAGAGGGGACGCCTGCAGACTGAATCTGGTAATTGTTCCCTCTTCTGTGGTGCTTCAGAGGGACACGATGTGGTTACAGACAAGTGATTCAGTGATGTGATGGCCTAAGAAAAGCAGCTGAGATCATGTTTGATTCACTGAAAGGCTCAGACTCTCGACCTGCATGTGAGGTCATTTGGGGACAGCACTGGAGATAAAAAGAGTTCATTATGACAAGATCAAGACTTGTTAAAGAAAGGCACTGAGTGTTGTTCACAGAGGAGATTTTAAAATCAGAAATCACTTTGACACAGGCCCAGAGCTTCTATTTCAGGCTACACTTTGTTGTTATTGTTGCTGTTGTTTTGTGATGTTGGGGACTGAATCAAAGGCCTTGTGCATGCTAGTCAAATGCTCTACCATTGATCTATATCCTTAGTACTCACTTTTTAAAAAAAAATTATGTCAGTATGAACTAAATTCCTGAATAGGAGAATGGATGGTCAAGTCTATCAAAAGTCTGTGAGAACTGCAAAAACAAAATGATGACAGAAATTCAACAGTGGTTGTGATATTGCACATTGTCTTCAAAGTAGTTGCTTAGATTACCAGAGATAATCATATGAAATTGGTCAAAGTAAAAACTTTAGGCATTAACTGTTCCCTTCAATAAGCAAAGAGAAATTGAAAAAAAAAAAAAAAAAAAAAAACAAAACTCTGTGGAACATGAACCATGGTAGAATCAAGCATTTTAGGTCACTTCTTTGACTATCATTAATTCTTTTCATCATATAACATTATTAGTTAAGACAAAAGAATTTTGAGCTGCACTTACACATTTGTGTTGATATGTAAGTTGTACCAAAGAAACCAGAAACTTGGCCTTCAGCATGAATATGTCAATAGAGATTTCAAACATCTGAGTACTCAATTTGGAGGACTAAGTGTTAAAGTTAAATCTATTTCTAACATGAGTTGGCTGAATTTGTCTTCACATATAATGGTGCCATTTCCTTTGTCAGGTGAATTTTCACGCCAGCTTGATGAAAAAGAAGCTCTGGTATCTCAGTTATCAAGAGGCAAGCAAGCATTTACTCAACAGATTGAGGAATTAAAGAGGCAACTTGAAGAAGAAGTTAAGGTAACTCATATTATTAAAATACTGATTTTTCTTTTGCCCTGTTAGTTGACCATAAAGAAAGCCAGTGACATCAATTTTTAAATAGTTTTGAAATTTAAGACTCTCTAAATACCCAGTAAAATGAGGGAAAGCCTCATTGGGAAGTACGACTATTTCCACAGGCCAAGAACGCCCTGGCACATGCGCTGCAGTCCTCCCGCCATGACTGTGACCTGCTGCGCGAGCAGTATGAAGAGGAGCAGGAATCCAAAGCTGAGATGCAGAGAGCACTGTCCAAGGCCAACAGTGAGGTTGCCCAGTGGAGGACCAAGTATGAGACCGACGCCATCCAGCGCACGGAGGAGCTAGAGGAGGCCAAGTACGTGCAAAGACACAAGAGAATGTGCAGAAAATGGCACTTTCAGTAGATTAGTCCACCAACACTCATAATTAGTTTTTCTTTACCAGTTACGATTAGGCCTTAGAATAATTCTTCAATGATCCAAACATAGTCCTTACCCTAAAATGTACAGAAACAAAGAATAGCAAATAATTATCCAGAACATTAGAGTTTACTGCTGTATGTCAAGCTCATTGCTGCTTTAGGGTTCTGTACTTGCTAATTGTTTGGTCTGGAATATTATCTTTGCTTGTCTTGCTCTAGCTTACCACTCTGAATTCCTTCAGGTCTTGACTTGTTACTTCTCAATGAGACTTTACCTGAATAGCTGGACTAGATGCCCCCCAGTTACCTTATTTTATTTCTCTGCATTGCACTTATCTCTGCAAGGTGCCTGTACACATTTTCTGACTTACTCATTGCTTATCTCTCTCACTGTTATAAGCTTCTTGGATCAGGAATTCTTGTCTTGTTTACTGCTGTGCTCTCAGTAGCTGTTTCATAAGGAGAGCTCAATGATAGTTGTTGAACAGATGAGTGAATGGGTAGCATTAATATGAAGGATCCAGCACTGTTCAGTATGGTAATAGTTCATAACAATCATGGTTACTTCTACCTAAAAATATGTGACCTTCAAGGAAGAAGCTGGCCCAGAGGTTGCAGGCTGCTGAGGAGCATGTAGAAGCTGTGAATGCCAAGTGTGCTTCCCTTGAAAAGACAAAGCAGAGGCTGCAGAATGAGGTGGAGGACCTCATGCTGGATGTGGAGAGGACCAACGCTGCCTGTGCAGCTCTGGACAAAAAACAAAGGAACTTTGATAAGGTGATTCCGGTAGCACCCTCTGTCCTACACAACTTCTTTCTGTTGTTCACAGAAGGTAACTGCTGTTGATTTTTCAGATCCTGGCAGAATGGAAGCAGAAGTATGAGGAAACACATGCTGAACTAGAGTCATCTCAAAAAGAGGCTCGCTCCCTGGGTACTGAGCTGTTCAAGATGAAGAATGCCTATGAGGAATCCTTGGATCAACTGGAGACCCTGAAGCGAGAAAACAAAAACTTGCAGCGTGAGTCCTTCTCTCTCTCAACAAAATTCCCAGTATGGAATAATCTCCCTCTTTGTCTCTTATGTTATCTGTTTGACTAAACCATTACTCGTCTTATATGCTAAACAGAGGAGATTTCTGACCTCACGGAGCAGATTGCAGAAGGAGGGAAACGTATCCATGAACTAGAGAAAATAAAGAAACAAGTAGAACAAGAAAAGTGTGAACTTCAGGCTGCTTTAGAAGAAGCAGAGGTATAGAACAAATTGTACGTTATAAACCCATACATTCAAACAGAATTAAGATCATTTCCATAGACTGAGGAAAAAAATGCACAGCACAAACTTATTGGTGTACAGAACAAGTTCAGGGTGCGTCTTATTAAAACCATCTCTTTCTGTTATTTAGGCATCTCTTGAACATGAAGAGGGAAAAATCCTGCGCATACAGCTTGAGTTGAACCAGGTCAAGTCTGAAATCGACAGGAAAATTGCTGAGAAGGATGAAGAAATTGACCAGCTCAAGAGAAACCACATTAGAGTTGTAGAATCCATGCAGAGCACACTGGATGCTGAGATCAGGAGCAGGAATGATGCCATCAGGCTCAAGAAGAAGATGGAGGGGGACCTCAACGAAATGGAAATCCAGCTAAACCACGCCAACCGCATGGCAGCCGAGGCCCTGAGGAACTACAGGAACACCCAAGGCATCCTCAAGGTAAGTGACTCCTAGAGAGGCTTCAGGATGTTTATCTGATGGCAGCCCAGAAAAGGCAGGTCTCAATGGCTGTTCATTCTACAGGACACCCAGCTGCACCTGGATGACGCCCTCCGGGGCCAGGAGGACCTGAAGGAGCAGCTGGCCATGGTCGAGCGCAGAGCCAACCTGCTTCAGGCTGAGATTGAGGAGCTGCGGGCCACGCTGGAGCAGACAGAGAGGAGCAGGAAAATTGCAGAGCAGGAGCTCCTGGATGCCAGTGAGCGTGTGCAGCTCCTCCACACTCAGGTGACATTTCACACAAAGAACTTTACTGCAGTAAATGTTTGTGTGTCCCAAAATATACACATTTGTGAACTATGTATGTAAAGATGCAGAATATTTTATAGCATTTCTATTTTATTTAATTCTACTACATAATAAAATTATTTAATATTGAGTATTTCTTCTATTTTCAAAGTTTTACATGCTGGTTACCACTAAGTCCTTTGATAACATGATAAAAACCAGTCATACTTATTTTCAAACAGAACACCAGTCTGATCAACACCAAGAAGAAGCTGGAGACAGACATTTCCCAGATCCAGGGAGAGATGGAAGACATTGTCCAGGAAGCCCGCAATGCAGAAGAGAAGGCCAAGAAGGCCATCACTGATGTAAGTAGCAGCCATATTTCTCCAGTGATACAACAACAGGACTTCCTGATAGCAATAGCTTGACTGATTTATTTGCTAACCAGGCTGCCATGATGGCTGAGGAGCTGAAGAAGGAGCAGGACACCAGTGCCCACTTGGAGAGGATGAAGAAGAACATGGAACAGACAGTGAAAGACCTACAGCTCCGTTTGGATGAGGCCGAGCAGTTGGCACTTAAAGGTGGCAAGAAGCAGATCCAGAAATTGGAGGCCAGAGTGGGTGACACAACATCTATCTATTTCCATTTGCTTCCAGCCTGATTCATTTAAAGCCTCTAAAGAACCTACCTATTTGCAGGTGCGTGAGCTGGAAGGTGAGGTGGAGAGTGAGCAAAAGCGTAATGTTGAGGCTGTCAAAGGTCTGCGCAAACATGAGCGGCGAGTGAAAGAACTCACCTACCAGGTATAGCAGTTGTTTTTGTCAGCTAAGCAGTTTTCCAAATACATGTGAAACACTCACTGCATTGATGTAATAGTCATGGGCTTCAGAAGTAAGGCCCTATGGTTTTTATAATCTTTCAGACGGAAGAAGATCGGAAAAATATTCTCAGGCTCCAGGATTTGGTAGATAAACTCCAGGCAAAAGTAAAATCTTACAAAAGACAAGCTGAGGAGGCTGTAAGTATCTTTAAGATAAAAGGCAAGAGTGAATTCCTTGAGTTAAGAAAACCAATAAGTAATTAGATTCACCACCCCTTTGTATAAGTAAACTGCCTTATAGAAGACTTTACTTAAAATTTGCATATATTTTTGAACTTATTGCTTATCACAAAAGTAAATTTTCAGTCCACAACAAACCTCAAAGAAAAGCAGAAACAATACAGGTCATATTCTCTGAGACAATGTGATGAAATTATAAAGTGACAAGAAAATATTTAAAACCGCCTAAGTTCTTAAATATTAAAAAGCAAGCTTTCCTAAATAATTTTTAAGCTAAATGCATAAACCACCATCCATTCCAGAAATTACAAATAAAAATTAAGACAATAATAAAAGTAAAAGTAGAAATTTATCAAGTAGAGTATAATATTTTCTAATTTGATTAGTTCAATAATACCTGATAACTTTGGGGGATTTAATAAAATTAACAAACATTACTAATTTAATCAAGAGAAAATACAAACTCTCCACATTAGAAATGAGAAAGGCAGTAAACCATTTACATAGAGGACTATTTTTAATATAAAAGATAAATCTACACAAAAAAGTTGAAATCTAGAGAAAATGATTTTCCTGGGAGAATAATAACAAATGTATGAACCTGATATTTAAGAATTACCTCTGAAAATGGAACCAGCTCCAGACAGGTCTTTCAAAATTTCAAGGAACAGATAATCCCCCAGCTATGTAAGCTGTTCCAGAGCATGGGAAAAGACAGAAAGCTTTCCAATTCATGTTAAGAAGCTCACATACCCTCATACCAGGACGTGGCCAAGAGAAGACAGGGCAAAGAAAAGAAGAGCGGTCTCACCCATGAGGACACATATAATATGAATAAATTATTATGTAGGAAAGCTGTTCTTTATTAAAGGAGTTATCTGTCAGCAATTAAGTAGGCTTAATTGCTACACTGTTATAATTACTTTTTATTAGAGAATGTGTCACCACAATTGCTACATACAAAGGTGGAAGGACAGTGTAGTGGTTTTGTGCCAAAATGATATATATTAAAATCCAACATTTTAATTTTTAAAGACTATTAAATTCATCTTAATTTGATAAAGTATTTAAGTTGTCTAACAACAATCTTGACTTTAATGGTTTTACTTTCTCCTCTAATTATATATATTTATACTTTTCTTGCTGTACTTGTGGTACATATCCTTTAATATGATTTGGTAGTAAAACTGAGATTCCAAAACCAAAATCATGAAATTTCAAATGATAAGCAAAATGTAGGGGATGGCGAGGTTGTATTTATTTGTAGATGTCAGGTACTGTTTTCCCTCATGTCTACTGAGACTAGGAAAATGCACAATGTGGGTTTCTTACAATTGCATTTTCATTCTCAGGAGGAACAATCCAACACAAATCTATCTAAGTTCCGCAAGCTCCAGCATGAGCTGGAGGAAGCCGAGGAACGGGCTGACATTGCCGAATCCCAGGTCAACAAACTACGGGTGAAGAGCCGTGAGGTTCACACAAAAGTCATAAGCGAAGAGTAATCGAGTCCCTGTGCTGTGGAATGACTGAGGAAAGGCACAAAATGTGAAGTCTTTGGTTATTTCACTTTGTAATTTTGTCTGTTCTACCCTATTGCAAAAGAAATAAAGAGCAGAGGGTACTTTGCAAGTAAGATCCTTAGGCTCGTCTCTCTTTTCTCTCTCCTCATGTGATGGCAAAGTGTAAAATGTTGAAAGCAGTCAAAGAATCACATTCAATTTAACATTAAGAAATATTTATGATTATTTTAGGTCTATTGCAACATTTGACCATAAAAGTATCACTTAACTGGAAGCCTATTCAGATAGATAGATATCTGGCAACCACTTTTCTATCTAACCTTTCCTGAGTGATCAGGAAAGGTTAGATAGAAAAGTGGTTGCCAGATATCCTAGAAAGCTCCTGCTTCCCTTAATACAAACCTAATTTTCTAGGTCTATATAATGGATAGCACTAGCTGTTTTTTCATATGGGGATTCAGACTGACCTGCATCATTATTTCTTCATGCTTAATAACTTTTATCAAGAATACAAATGCAAAGCACTCTTAATTGTCCATGAATATTTTCAACATTAAGACCAGCACACCATTCATAAACCAACAGTATGTGCATTGTGTGATGGGTTTGAGAGAGACATGACCCTCCTCCCTGTAAAAGCTATGCACTGGCTCTAGGTCTGGAAGCACAGAAAATATTATTTTATATATTATAATATAGACTCAATAATCTATAAATCTATAGTTTCAGACTTTATGTAAAGTCTTATGTGATTTATATAGCCACATAAGAGGTCAAAATAATGCTAAAAGTACCAATGAAATACAAATTTCAAAGTAGATTCTTCAGATTTTAAAACTGGATACATCTAAGATATACAGCCAAGAACATAATCTCCTTTGACTCAAGATTAAGATTTAAATGCCAACTTGCTGTCTGAATTGAAAGCAAAATAGCCTGACTTAAATGGCACCAGGTGAGAATGCTTTAAATAAGGGGCATAGAGGCAGTTCAAGAGGTAAACTGGATTTACACCATACCAGCCTTAGGAAGCGCATAGAACCACTTTGCTCACTGTATTGGCTCTTCTTTTTCTTTGTTCCCACATTACACATTAATGCTCAAGTGTCTCATAACTTGGCAGCAATGACCAAAAACAAAGCAGTACTTTCTGCCTATTGAAAAGCCTGCCAGAGAAGGACAGAGGCTGTTTTCAAATTCTCAACAAATTCTGATGAGAACATATTAAAATATTTTTTCTTCCTGAGAATCATTACTCATATTTTACAGATGGTTAATAAAGAAAAAGACATGTAAGAAAGCAAATTGATATACCTGTGACGACAGAGTGGGCTAGCAGCTGGCTAGGAAAGCCCCTCTTGGATACACATCCCATGGAAGACTCCTCTTACCAGCTTTAATCAACTGCAGATAGAAGAGAGTTACCAGCAGGTATGCTGGACAGTGAGTCCAGTGACTGAGACACAGACTGCTGAGAGTTTTCTATTCTTTGGATCTAAGTTTTTTTGTTTGTAGGATGAGAAATATGAATTTGATAGTCTCTTACAGTAACACAATCATATGACCATTAAAACTAGCACCTCCGAATACTGCTTTCATAAGGCAAATTATCTCTGCTATACTGACTGAAATTTATGTAGCTAGCTCATAATATAGTACTGGGGCAAACAGTACATAGTGGGTCCAGTCCTAGCCAGATAATGCTGCCAGAGAGAGAGAGACAAAAGGCCACAGAAACAATAAAACAAACATTTTAAAATTAAAAGTCAGAGTAGAGACCAATGTTCAAGTATTTTCAGGCAAGTGTTAAATGGATATTATGGGTAGTAAATGGAAGAAAAATTATGCATGCTAATACCAACATACAAAAATGTCCTTTTAATATTTTCATACATTCAGTTTTATGGAAGAGACAGGATTTCTCAAGCAACATGCACTTTTTCAATGAGAGAAATAGGGCATCTCTGCTCAGCAAGGCAATGCAATTTGAAGTGGGAATGGAAAGATTTGACAATGAATCAGAGGAGAATGATGGAAGAAACAAAAGACATTATCTTTGGCAGCTCTTCATAAAGCTGGCTTAAAATTAAGTTCTGAAGCATCCTTTAAAAAGTACAAGAAACTGCAAGAAAAAACTCATGTCATCTTGGGAGGAACCAACAGTCTTTTTATAATACTCAGCTGAGGAGCAGAAACTTTCTCCCTAATAGAATACTGTAATTGTACAGGCACTCGAGAAGACTTCACACAGGCAACTGGGTGAAACAGAAGAGCAGCAGGCAACAAAGTCTAGGCATTCCAGAACTTAGCTGTCTTTGAAACAACACCTTACATTATTCCAAGGGCAGATCACTTTTAGATTGCCAACAACTCAAATTATTTATAGGAGATTGATTCATATACTTAACTCAATGTGAGAGGGAATATTTCTAATTATATCCAAACATCTTTAATATGAGGGGAATTAGGCTTGGAGATCTTCTTTGCCAAAAACATGTTTTGCCAAATATGCTTTAAGAAAGAGGAGGAGGTTACGTGTTTTCCATATTTGATCCTATAAAAGTACCCTTGGGATGACTATGACTTATCTTTCCTCATAAAGCTTCCAGGTAAGAGTGTGTGAGGACAGGGCCCTGTCTGGAGACGCAAAGGGATGCCTGGCTCCTTGCATGCATGCCACACATCCTGGCTCCACTGTGCTGGCAGCCCTGCCAGTGAAGCACCATCCTGCCCCGCAGCAATTTTAATTAGATATGGTCTTCCCAGTCATTTCCTGGTCCTCAGTTAAAGACTCCGCTATTGTTGGGGATTACTAGAATTTAATCCGAAGAAATTTGCTCTTTTTCTTACAGTTCTGACCCACTTCAAGGTTTCATCACTACAGGTAAGACCCTGATTCCTTTTATCATTCCTCACAGACAGCAAGGGATCTTCAGACAGTAGCTGGGCAAGAGGCTGAGAGGTTAGAAAATAAAAGCATTTCAATTTCATGGCTAATCATATTTCTCCTGAACAACTCTGAGGAAGAGTTTTGAAACTGGGTCTCATTAATTCACATCCTTTGCAATATATGAAAATGCTTTTTCAGAGCCTTTAGGAGTTTCATGTAATTTTTCCTATTTCTAGCACTGTACTTTTAAATCACGTGATGCAACATTTCAGAGTTTGTTCATTAAGAGGGGAAATGTAAATTTTCCTAGTACAACTTTCACTCAGAATTCATGTAAAGATTTGAGGTGATACTTAAATTAATAAATAGAATGAACTGAATTCTCACCTATAAAAAGTTGTCTAAATCCTCAGGGTATTTCATAATCTATAAAATGCAACATTTTAAAACCAGGCAAGAAAAATGGTTTCAGTGAGATAAATCACTTTAATTATTATTGGAGTCACTGAACTTTGAATGGGAAAATGTGGAAAAGTTTGCTCAAGTGAACTTTCCTGAATAATGAACTTGCTTCTGTTATCCTAAAGTAGATCACATACAAAGTTATTGGCATGATTCTTGAATTCAAGTTAAAGTGGCAAGGATAGATACAAGAGATAAAGTTTTATGAATTTTTTATAAGTATATTAGTAATACAGAAAGAAAATATAGTTAATAACAGGTATAATAAATCTTCAAAAATACCAAAAACTAATGAAGAATATAAGTTTGTCAAAATTATGATAAAAGAACAAGATAAACTAATATATAATAAAGCAGTTTTAATAAAATAATGTAAAACAAAGCTCCTTACATTTTGACTTTAACATTAGCCAGTCTTTGTAACCCCCAAGTTTATAATGAAAAATTTTTTACATTGTATAAAACAATTCCTAAAATTTTAGCCACATATTTGGACTGTTATTTTACATTATGAAGCCAGCTCTGAGCCTTTCTCTTTATCTAGCATGAATTCTTAGAGGTCTGAAGGATGCCTGAGAGAGGAGTGCTCCCTGCCTACAAGATGCTTATAATCCAACAGGGTAAAATCTATGAGGGCAAGAGCCAGAGAACTTCCTGCCATCATCTGAACTTTAGTTCTTCATAAAGAATGATAGCTAGCTTATAAAGAAATAAACATATATATTTCAAATCAAACACAGAAATCAACTACAATAGCATATTAGGTGATCCAGAAACAAATGCCTCTTTGCAAGTACATGATTAAGTACCTGTCAGCATTGGCACAGACTAAACAGACTTACATTTCAGCAGCAACCAAACCAGGGAGGTGGTGATACTCAGGGCAATGCTAAGCACCCAACTGGTCCATGAATCTTCCAAAATCTTTTAAAATACAAACTCAACTGTCTGGTTTTAAAAATTCTATTATTTCTTTTCTTCTTCTGCCAGGCAAGGTCCTTAGCTGGGCTGCCATCCATTGCCTGCAGCCATGAGTTCTGACGCGGAGATGGCCGTTTTCGGGGAGGCTGCTCCTTTCCTCCGAAAGTCTGAAAAGGAGCGTATTGAAGCTCAGAACAAGCCTTTTGATGCTAAGACATCCGTCTTTGTGGTGGATGCAAAAGAGTCCTTTGTGAAAGCAACAGTGCAAAGCAGAGAAGGAGGGAAGGTGACAGCCAAGACAGAAGGTGGAGCTGTGAGTAATTTTTGGAACTGATTATGGACTGTGATGCACTTGGAGTTTATTTAGTCAAAACTTATATTCTGACCCAATCTCTTGTTTTACTGAACAGACTGTAACAGTAAAAGATGACCAAGTCTATCCCATGAACCCTCCCAAATATGACAAGATCGAGGACATGGCCATGATGACCCACCTGCATGAGCCTGCGGTGCTGTACAACCTCAAAGAGCGTTACGCAGCCTGGATGATCTATGTGAGTCTTTCCTATGACACTGTATTGATGTATGTAGTTGACATTATTTAAAAATAGTAAATGATTAAGGTCCCCATCAAATAATTATTATTCTTATAAAATATTTATTTATTGGTACAGACCTACTCAGGCCTGTTCTGTGTCACCGTCAACCCCTACAAGTGGCTGCCAGTGTACAATGCAGAGGTGGTGACAGCCTACCGAGGCAAAAAGCGTCAGGAGGCCCCACCCCACATCTTCTCCATCTCTGACAATGCCTATCAGTTCATGCTGACTGGTGAGTGGGTCAATTGATTTTCATTTAAATAATTTCATCATACATAATTCACAAAATGCTACAGCAAAAGACCTTCAGCGATGACTTAATCCAAACCTCTTGTTGCTCAGAAGAGGTTATCAAAGTACAGAAAACTATATACTATCAACGCTGGTAATAAAACTCAGCTTTCCTGAATCCACACCCCATTATCTTATTAGACCTTACTACTACTCCTCATCCTTATTAAGTTTCTTAACATGGGAACACATGATTTACTTTTTCTGCTTAAATAATACAAGACTAACAACAGAATCATAAATTATATGATTAGAAATGAAAAATGTTTTTAATCTTTCAGTGCTTCAGTTTCCTGTTGCTTATAAATCATATACCTTTCAAAGTATCATTATAATTTAAAAGTCATTATAGAGCTTCCTAGACACAATGGCCTTGAATAAATATGGTGATTTGGAGCTACCTATGTATCAATAGAAGCTATTTTGTTTTTTCTCAGAAGGAATTCATTTTGGTAGATCTACCCTCTTTTAGCTCGTCTTTCTTTAACATGTCACTCTTTTAAGATGTTTGATGATAGTTAAAGTTGTATTTTGTGACCATCAAGACAAAGGAATTAAACTTCAACCTTGGATTGACTCACACTATTTTAACCTGTCTAACCACAATCAAAACTCTTAGCATAGTGTGCATTTTTCAGTTACATGCATTAATCAGCAAAGCTGCAGTGAAATTTACAGATGGAAACTAAGTGATGTACCTGATCTTAGAACCATACTTCTCTTTACTTTAAACTAGCAAGGTGACTTCTTGTGGTAACCGCAGGAACTTAAAATGTGACAGTAATTTATGTTCTTCTTCCCAATAATAAAAACTCTTTCAGCCAGTTTTTCTTTTTAAAAGGGTTAAGAATAATACCAAATGCAACTTCATAATAAACTTCATTATAAGACATTGAAAAACTTTATGGAAAATATGACACATATATTTAAATTATATACTGATTGTTCACTGTTTTCTTCTAGATCGGGAGAATCAGTCTATCTTAATCACGTATGTATTCTCCTTCTGATATTTACTAGTATTTTGTTCTTACTGGGAAAATAACTGAGAGAAAAAAAAGTAATTAATGCTCCCATAGCAGTGCAATAGCATGCTTATCCAGGAACAATATATGGTAATATTTTAACTTTATGGTAGGGTACAGGTTGAGTAAGAATATAAAATAAAAAATGCTCCAAGATACATATTCATTTGCTAGTGTAGTCCTGAAAGTTCCAAAGGACTTTCTAGAAACAGGAAATGTAAATGCTTTTCTGAGCTTGGCCAGAGCCCAAGACAGTGCAGAGTAGCATTGGGCCATCAGAAGATAGAACAGTTTGGGGACATTGTCAGAAAATGTCTATACTGTATTTTCAAAACCTAACTTGAGCTTCAGCTCCAGTCAAAGTGAGCTTAGGAACCACATGCACATTTGGTAGAGCTTCTTGCTAATTGTTCTATTACCACATAATTGTTGAGTGGCTGCTTTGTGGACACTCTCAATCACAGGGCTTAGAAGCTAGAAAAAAGCCTGGAGTATTTAAAAAAGTTACGTGATAATGAATGAATTTCTTTATTTTTTGATGTAAAGCAGAGAAATGATATAAGCTATTTGTAGGCTGAAAAAAAGATCTAGAACACTCATAGAGATACATAAAGACAGATGCATGAGGAAGAAAATAATTACAGTGGAAATAGTTTCATTTGTTACAGTATTTAATTTCTCACATGTGTTTGGATTTGGTGGTCAGTGGAGAATCTGGTGCCGGGAAGACTGTGAACACCAAACGTGTCATCCAGTACTTTGCAACAATTGCAGTTACTGGGGACAAGAAGAAGGAGGAACAAACTTCTGGAAAAATTCAGGTGAGTCTGATTGCCCTGACCAGAATCTAGGCTCTGTTGAGCCTCTATGCAAGAAATCTCCAAGCCCCAGATGCAAGCATTGATCTTGCCTTTGCAGGGGACACTGGAAGATCAAATCATCAGTGCCAACCCCCTACTGGAGGCCTTTGGCAACGCCAAGACCGTGAGGAATGACAACTCCTCTCGCTTTGTAAGTCTCTTGATTTCAAGAGGGTTTTCATGGCCTTTAGATACCAGAAAAAGCATACCTGAAAACATATAATTTCATCTATACCATTCTTATGTGCTCCAAGATTTGTGGATAGCAACATCTTTTTTTTACTTGACAGGGTAAATTCATCAGGATCCACTTTGGTACCACAGGAAAACTGGCTTCTGCTGATATTGAAACATGTGAGTAACAGTACCTCCTAAATAGAATCCAAGAATGACAAATGGCGGTTTTTGGAGGAACATTCTGCAGCACCTGCTGAGTGCAGAACTCATAAAACCACAGTCTGTTGCCAAGCATGCCTGTGGTTAGTGCCAATCTTCTCCAGAACTCACAGTACATTCTACCCCCTACAAACATAAGCTAATAGTTCTGTAGACACTACCAGGAACTGATGGGCTCATCTGAAAAATCTTGGCCTCAGAATAATTTCAAAATTTTCAAATAAATAAGTATCAGGAAGGATTGGTAAATGAGTTGCCTCTGGGCTGAGAATATAGGATTTCTTCTCATCTGAGCCTTCATAACTACTGTGATTAATAGTATCTCTTTTTTGTTTATTGTAGTACAGAGTCTACAGGGTCTCACTATATATATCAGACTCCTAGTGATCTGCCTGTGTTCAGGCTCTCAAGAGCTGGGATTATAGGCATGTGCCACCATGCCCAGTCTCAATTGCCATCTCAGTGCTTCCCAGGGGTGGGACTGGCATGGCAAGTTGTGGATTGAACCCTGGCCACTGCGTCTGCCTAAGCAGGCACTTTAATCCACTGAACTATTTGGCTGGCCCAATAGTGCCTCTATTGTAGAGTAACAGGAGACCCCTGGGTTGGAGAAATCTCAATATTATACTACAGTTAAAACATCAAGATTATCCTGTATGAGAAATTAATATGTCTTTGGTCAAACATATTTCCCTTTCTAGAGATGGTAATAGGAATTGCAATGGTGTTTATAAAGACATGACATACGGAAACAGTGAAATTTCAAGGGCCAGTAAGATTTAACTATTGGCCTCAAGTTCTAAAATCACTATAGAGCAATTTATGATTGTCATCTAATCCTATGTCTGTCCTCTACTGCAGATCTTCTGGAGAAGTCTAGAGTTACTTTCCAGCTAAAGGCTGAAAGAAGCTACCATATTTTTTATCAGATCATGTCTAATAAGAAGCCAGATCTAATTGGTAAGAAACACTTAAATTCAGAGGTTAAAAATTAACTGATCCACTAGCATATAACATAAAATGAATTTTCTGAATTCTGTGTATATAGAAATGCTCCTGATCACCACCAACCCATACGACTATGCCTTTGTCAGCCAGGGGGAGATCACAGTCCCCAGTATTGATGATCAAGAAGAGCTGATGGCAACAGATGTAAGTTATACATTATGTATGGGAATGACAGACAGTAACAGTTTGCTGCTTAAGAATAAAGTATACATTCTCCTGAATAAGCCAGTGTGATCTGCCCTAACTTTTGTCTACTCACTCCTCATAGAGCGCCATTGACATTCTGGGCTTTACTTCTGATGAAAGGGTGTCCATCTATAAGCTCACAGGGGCTGTGATGCATTATGGCAACATGAAATTCAAGCAAAAGCAACGTGAGGAGCAAGCAGAGCCAGATGGCACTGAAGGTACTAAATGGACCTTTATCTGGCTTTAGTGAGAGAACATAGGGCCAAAACACACACCCAAACTCATGGCCTTATATACTACTGGGTAACTGAATTATGTTTTTACAGTTGCTGACAAGGCAGCCTATCTCCAGAATCTGAACTCTGCTGACCTGCTTAAAGCCCTCTGCTACCCCAGGGTCAAGGTCGGCAATGAGTATGTTACCAAAGGCCAGACCGTGCAGCAGGTAGGTACATGACTTCAGGAAATCACACATCCATCCTCAACCCTGTGATATGTCTTTTTTATGCTAACAAATATTACTGCATTTGTAAAGGTGTACAATGCAGTGGGTGCTCTGGCCAAAGCCGTCTATGAGAAGATGTTCCTGTGGATGGTCACCCGTATCAACCAGCAGCTGGACACCAAGCAGCCCAGGCAGTACTTCATTGGTGTCTTGGACATTGCTGGCTTTGAGATCTTTGATGTGAGTTTGAAGAAATATACAGCAGAAAAGTTGAAAATGTTACAATCATGCTTGAAAGGATCTATGAAACAAGCATTATAAACTTAACTGACACATGAAAGGGAGCCAAAATTTGTCCATGAGAGGCATGAACTTTGAATAAGACAAACCTAGATTTAAATTCCAGCTCTAACACCTACTAGTTTGTGTGCTACTGGCATGGTATGTGATTGTTAAGGAGTTTCAATGAGGACCCACAGGGAATGCACCGAGTTCTGCACATCTTATACTCATGTCTGAGTTCTTTTTGCCTATCAAAAGATTCTGAATTTAAAGTTCTTGGCAGAGTCCCAAACACACAGTCAGCATTCTGGAGATGATAAAAAGAATATGGTAAGGGCAGTGATGGAATCAAAGATGGTGGTAGAAAGGACAAAGACACATTCAAAGAAAGACTTCTTATCTCCTAATAAATGAAACTGAAGTGTATTTTAATATTAGGATAATCTCTCTAGGACCCAGATAAAGAGGATAAAAATGGCATTGTAAAGAAACTCACATTTGTCTACCTAAAAAAGAATTCTATATAGCTTACTTTAGTACTAATAAGGCTACTTACAGCAATATATCTGATGTGCCTCATACAAGGTTCCCATTTCTAAACTTTTTGCTCTGTGACCTGATAGATCTAGATGAAATTTGAATTAGGGATTTGCTACAGGCAGAACTATAGCATCCTAAGGGGCAGTTAGGCTAGCCAATTTAGAAAGGTACCTTTCAAAAAGAATCTTTCATTATAAACTGAGCATTAATTTTTGTATTTTCCACATATTAGTTCAACAGCCTGGAGCAGCTGTGCATCAACTTCACCAATGAGAAGTTACAACAGTTTTTCAACCATCACATGTTCGTGCTGGAACAGGAGGAGTACAAGAAGGAAGGCATCGAGTGGGAGTTCATCGACTTTGGGATGGACTTGGCTGCCTGCATTGAGCTGATTGAGAAGGTTCTCTTGCGTTTTATCACACCATAGATTACACTAAGTATATGAGGGAAACCCATAAAATCTTGGTATATGCCTTAGGAAAAATTTCTACTTGTATGTAAAAATGCAAATTCCTTTTAGGCTAATTATAAGGTAGTTCTTATAAAAGAAGACTGAACAGTCTCCATAAAGTCCAGAAGTCTATACCTACTCAGAGATTACAATGCAAAGCCTTACATTTAAAGCCATTTTTCCTTGTGAAAAATAGCACTGATTAGATATTTTTACTTATTTGTTACCTGTAGCTTTGTTATTACTGCATTCAAGGTATAAATTTCCAGTGCTTTAAATATAACACTTTCACATTCCAGTTCCTTCAGACTCATAAGGGTACTTAACATAAACTCCACAATAGCCCAGACCTCATCTGCATTACTCTGTCATATCCCAGAGCTTAACATAGCATCATATCCTTGATAGGCATTTCAGAATTCATATGGCATTAGTTGTTTTTCATTCTTCCAGCCAATGGGCATCTTTTCCATCCTGGAAGAGGAGTGCATGTTCCCCAAGGCAACAGACACCTCCTTCAAGAACAAGCTTTATGAACAACATCTTGGGAAGTCCAACAACTTCCAGAAGCCCAAGCCTGCCAAAGGCAAGGCCGAGGCCCACTTCTCGCTGGTGCACTATGCTGGTACTGTGGACTACAACATTGTTGGCTGGCTGGACAAGAACAAGGATCCCCTGAACGAGACCGTGGTTGGGCTGTACCAGAAGTCTTCAATGAAAACTCTAGCTTACCTCTTCTCTGGAGCAGCAGCTGCTGCAGAAGCAGGTAATTTTCAATAAATTAATGTTTTTCTTGGTGTATAAAACAAACAACAAGAGCCTATCTTATAATTGCTTATGTTTTCTTTGCTCTTTCAGAGTCTGGTGGTGGAAAGAAAGGTGCTAAGAAGAAGGGTTCTTCTTTCCAGACCGTGTCTGCTCTCTTCAGGGTATCCACTTCATTTTCTCTTCAACTAGATTTAGGATCTTAGATTCTCTTTCATATGGAAAAAAGGCAGTAATCTTGCAAGGATTCTAAAACTGTGTGTGATATGAACATAGATCAGATAATAGTAGAACTGAGTTTTAAAGAGCTTCAGGACACTTTGGAAGAGATACCTCAGTCAGTAAAACACAGAAGCTAGTAGGGATAAGAATGAACTGTAGAAGAATCAGATGGCTATATTCAATTTTAGAGCTTGAGAATGAGGTCATTTGCCACTTAAATGATTCCATTAGGATAGGATTAAGAATGGCATGATATTTTCTTGAGCCTTTAGGAGCCTCCAAGAGATTAAGGTGCTTAAATATAAATTAGTAAAGGACTGAAGTGAGCAAATTGTTAAAGTTGAAGATTGATGGCTAGTAGTGAGAGTGAGGCAGAACAAGAAAATATAAGAAACCAATTTGATATGATAACAAAAATCTTTTAAAGGAAAATTTACTCTTTTAAAAAAAAAAAAAAAACAATCTCATTGCATTTCTAAGAACTGAAGCTCTAGTTTTTCTGAGAAAACACAGTTTCATAGGACAGAAAACTTTTTACACTTGGTAACATGGATGGTAATTAAAGGCTATCTTGCAGAAAGAGGATTAGAAGGTCACTTTCTACAATGCCAACAGGAAACACAGTTCATTATCTCAACGGAATAAGCATGTAATGAAAGGGGTAGAGAAAACTGAAAGTTGTATCAAGAAAGAAAGAAGAATTTTGGAGAAGATACAGAATTAGCAGTAAAATGAGACCACATATATAGGCAAAAGAGAGTGGACAAATTAATCCCATATGTTTAGAATGTCATACTGAATTTAAAACATATGTTCAATAATTCAACATCAGTAAACAGCTGTTTCAATAGCTTATAGAAACATATGTTTATAATAGATAAAAATATAAAGCAAGAGAACATGTTGAGGAAGTGAAAATTCTAGAGCTAACTCTAAAAATTCCAACATGGATATTATTCAGTAGAACTAAACCAATACCACAGAGCATGATCATTATATCTGCACATATGAACATACTAAAATAGCCCATTTTAAAACCAAATATTTATACAATTCCACAGGAGAATCTGAATAAGCTGATGACCAATTTGAGGAGCACCCACCCCCACTTTGTGCGGTGCATCATCCCCAATGAAACTAAAACTCCTGGTAAGAGACTTTAGATATTCAGTGAGACAAGCTGCAATATGTTTGTTATAGACAGGAAATATGGTCCACACACTCCTTCTTTCAGGTGCCATGGAGCATGAACTGGTCCTGCACCAGCTGAGGTGTAACGGCGTGCTGGAAGGCATCCGCATCTGCAGGAAAGGGTTCCCAAGCAGAATCCTTTATGCAGACTTCAAACAGAGGTCAGATATTTTAACTCTACTTTAAGGAGTTCTTGTTATTTATTCAGTGAAAGAAGCCTTCTATTAATCCTTTATATCTTCTATTAAAATTCAATAGAAGGCAAATTTAGACTATTGAGATAAGTGCAAAATCCTTTGAATACACAGAGAAAAAGGGAAGAATGTGTTGTTTTTCTTCATGTTTGATTACCCAATGGCTATGCTGTTTCTATGGCAGAAAAATTTCTTGTTGATGACAGCCACCATATCATTTGTTTGCCTTAAACAGATACAAAGTGTTGAATGCAAGTGCTATTCCCGAAGGACAATTCATTGACAGCAAGAAGGCTTCTGAGAAGCTCCTGGGGTCCATTGACATTGACCACACCCAGTATAAATTTGGTCACACCAAGGTAAGGTTCTCTGCATCCAACTTGATGTTCTTCCTGTCTCTTTCAATTTTATGTACGGTTACTTATCTGCACCATTGCCCATGCACAGGTCTTTTTTAAAGCTGGTCTTCTGGGGCTCCTAGAGGAGATGAGAGATGACAAGCTAGCTCAACTGATCACACGAACCCAGGCTATGTGCAGAGGGTTCTTGGCAAGGGTGGAGTACCAGAAGATGGTGGAGAGAAGGTACTAATAAGCATAATGTACTTTACCCCATTGTCCTAGGTTTTTAAATTCAGTTTCGTGTTACAACCTGATTTTGCACATGTCTGTTCATATCATAGAGAGTCCATCTTCTGCATTCAGTACAATGTCCGTGCCTTCATGAATGTGAAGCACTGGCCATGGATGAAGCTATATTTCAAGATCAAGCCCCTCCTCAAGAGTGCAGAGACAGAGAAGGAGATGGCCAACATGAAGGAAGAATTTGAAAAAACCAAAGAAAATCTTGCAAAAGCTGAAGCCAAAAGAAAAGAGCTTGAAGAAAAAATGGTCGCTCTAATGCAAGAAAAAAATGACCTGCAACTCCAGGTTCAAGCTGTGAGTATCAGAACTCATTCTTGCAATCTGGTGCTTAAATTTCAACTCAGTGATCTCTAAGACAAATTCTCAGTTCTGTGGAATTCAGCAGCTGGTTATACTTTTTTTTTCCTAATTCACATCTCTGTGGGATGTCCTATGTTAGTAATCACATTCTGAGGACTCGATAAATATACAAACAATTGGGGCCAAACATTTGATCAATAGTCACTGTATGATCCATTTTTATGATCAAAACTGCTATTAAAACATTAAATTATTCTCTATTTCTTTGAGTTCAGAGAAGAAATTGACTGGTTCCATTGAATATACAGATTTTGGATACACAGTTTAAAGTTTTTCAGAAAGATCAATTCCAAATATTTAGGTTAGTTCTCCATCTTTACTGTACTTCGTACAGACTACGACTTTCTAAACTGAGGAGAGGTTCATCATGCCTTCAAGAAACAGGTGATAGATAACTGAAGGCATTATTTAATCTTTAACCTAGTACACTCTTTCCTTTTGGTACCAGATGACCTCTCCTCAACAGTATTCAATCAACTGCCCACATGGTGAATAAATTCCAGATCTTAGTGATACAACTTTGAGCTAGAAAAATGGCCTGCACTGTCACAAGTTTATATTCTACCTCCTATTTCTTCTCATGAGAAACATTCTTGTTATTTCTTTAAGCACCACAATTTTAACATGTGTCATTTCCCTTAGCTTTTCTAGGTGTTACCTTTAAGTGCAAACTGTTATGTCACTGTAGGACATGCCTTGCTTTTAAATAATTTTTCTGATATTATTGCTTCCTCCCACCTATCTTCTACATACCAAGTCCTTTCATTTACTGGCCTCTTAAATACTAAACTTAAAAAAAAACACTAAACAAAGAAAACATCTGAAATCATATACCAGAAAATTAAACATAGGTTACAGCAAATTAAACAGTGTCATAATTTTACCATGAGCCACAATATGAATTTTTTTTAAAAGTCCAGCCTTTAGTAAGTACCCAATTAGTATCTACTCAATGGTGGAAAGCTAATAAAAATTAATCTGATGCTTGAAAACATATTTATGTTATTTAGTTTTGAAATATTAATAGTATTTGAAGATGTTCAAGAAACTAAAATCTAAATTTATCTATTATTTCTTTAAGGAAGCAGATAGCTTGGCTGATGCTGAGGAAAGATGCGACCAGCTAATCAAAACCAAAATCCAGCTTGAGGCCAAGATCAAGGAGGTGACTGAGAGAGCTGAGGATGAGGAAGAGATCAATGCCGAGCTGACAGCCAAGAAGAGGAAACTGGAGGATGAGTGCTCAGAACTGAAGAAAGACATAGACGACCTTGAGCTGACGCTGGCCAAGGTGGAGAAGGAGAAGCATGCCACGGAGAACAAGGTATGAAACACATTCTGATATTCTGTATAGATGTTCTGCCACCCAACAAACAGCTCCTTTATGACAGAAATTATCTCCTCTTTAATCTCTGTAGGTGAAAAACCTCACAGAGGAGATGGCAGGCCTGGATGAAACCATCGCTAAGCTGACCAAGGAGAAGAAAGCCCTCCAAGAGGCCCACCAGCAGACCCTGGATGACCTGCAGGCAGAGGAGGACAAAGTCAACACCCTCACCAAAGCTAAAACCAAGCTAGAACAGCAAGTAGATGATGTAAGGCAAACCTCATGTCAAAATAATTTTTTGTTAAATAACTACATTAAAGTATGAGTTTGTATTCTTAAAATTCAATAAGGACTTACCAAATCTTTGCTAAGAGAGACAAATATAGAATATGACACCTTTTACGAAGACCAAAATATACACCAGAAAACTTTTAAAAATTAATGTAGAATTTTAGTTATGAGTAACATGGGAAAAAGAATTAAAGGAAAGGAGGTTTTGTGTGTTTACACACAAAAAAGCTATACAAACAAAATAGCTCTCCGAGGTACTGGAAGTTAAAAGGATGAAATAGTAATGATCAATGATATTTATCCTCAGAAAGCTCTGAAGGGAAAGCTCTGAAAAGAAAATGTAGATGATCAATTTGACTTTAAACACAATCTTGTATATAATAGAGACCCCGCTGAAAATGTCCCAGAAAGGGAGGCATTAAAAAAGTTCACGGTTTAGAGATATCCCCATGGTGTCCATCCCAGATGGTACAAAACTGATTAAAATGGATTCCAGGGGGAGATATTGAAAGCACAATGTCTCAGCAGTTTGCTGTAGTTACTATATCTCATCTTGCAAATACTGAATCCCTGCATTAAGTACAAATAGGCACTAATTGCTGGGGTGAGCCTTCCTAAGGTATACAAAAAGAAGTTTGCTAAAAAGATAAAAAAGATAAATGTTCAAACTGAGAAGAAGTGGTGCACTAATACTTAGAAACTGCACTAACAGTTTGTTAATATTTAGCTTGAAGGCTCTTTGGAACAAGAAAAGAAAATCCGGATGGATCTAGAAAGAGCAAAGAGGAAGCTGGAGGGAGATCTAAAATTGGCCCAAGAATCCACAATGGATGTAGAAAATGACAAGCAACAACTTGATGAAAAACTTAAAAAGTAAGCAATAAAGATAAAATTCTCAGGAAGAAATTACTACTAATATTTCTGTGACTGACATAAAGCACTTACCCAACAGAAAAGAGTTTGAAATGAGCAATCTGCAAAGTAAGATTGAAGATGAACAGGCCCTTGGTATGCAGCTGCAGAAGAAGATCAAGGAATTGCAAGTAAGTACATGGTTTTTCATCAGCCTAATCAACAAGCAAAATGACTGACTCAAGAGGCTGAGATTGTACTGTTTACCATTTGCAGGCCCGCATTGAGGAACTGGAAGAGGAAATCGAGGCAGAGCGAGCCTCCCGGGCCAAAGCAGAGAAGCAGCGCTCTGACCTCTCCCGGGAACTGGAGGAGATCAGTGAGCGGCTGGAAGAAGCCGGTGGGGCCACTTCCGCCCAGATTGAGATGAACAAGAAGCGGGAGGCTGAGTTCCAGAAAATGCGCAGGGACCTGGAGGAGTCCACTCTGCAGCACGAAGCCACGGCGGCCACCCTGAGGAAGAAGCATGCAGATAGCGTGGCTGAGCTCGGGGAGCAGATTGACAACCTGCAGCGGGTCAAGCAGAAGCTGGAGAAGGAGAAGAGTGAGATGAAGATGGAGATCGATGACCTTGCTAGTAACATGGAGACTGTCTCCAAAGCCAAGGTACAACTGTGATTTAAATTTCAAAGATATTTCTGCAGAACAGCTGCAAACCTTTCACAAATCATTAGTAACTAGAAGGAGATTGAGACAATACAAGCGAGAGAACACAGGAAATGAACAATTACCGTTTGCTCACTCTTTGAGAATAGCCACACTCACATAATATGGAGAGGGACAACTTAAGAGCTTACGAATGAAAAATACAACCCAATTATCCATTTGTAACATTAATTTAAACACTTAACATCAATTATGAATATTTTCTTTTCCCCTAAACACAAATATAATGTGCTTCTCACAAATACGTCATGAGCCAAATCAGGTATCATTATTCTCATGTCACAGCTAATATGACCTAGTAAAGATCTTCAATTCACATTTAGTGGCAGTCTTTTAGAGTACATGTTTTATTACTCCCATCACAAGGGCCCTTTCCTTGCTTTTGTTTATTCAGAAAATTGTTTTCAAAATAGATGAGTACTGTGGCTATGAAATATTTGTAGTAAAGGCAATTTCTTTGGCACAAATCCTTACTTGAGATGCTTCCCTCCACTTTATGCATCCAGGGAAACCTTGAGAAGATGTGCCGCACACTGGAGGATCAACTGAGTGAACTAAAGACCAAGGAGGAGGAGCAGCAGCGCATGATCAACGAGCTCACGGCGCAGAGAGCGCGTCTGCAGACAGAATCAGGTGGGCCTTCAATGATGAATTCACCCTGGATGTTCAATTTGCTGAAAAACCTAGCACCAAGTTACTTGAAATCACACATTATCTCCCTGAAAGGTGCTCACTAATACCTGGCATAGGCTCATGTGGTTTTAAAATTTATTTAAAGAAAACAGCATTAATCAGAAAGTTATGAAATACAAAGTGCACTCTCAAAGTAACTCTTCTGAAATGTTTTTGCAAGCTACTTGTTACTTTGTTTTCCTAGTGGCCTGTGTATTGTTAGTTCCATTTTGCAGTTGACAGGTGCTGGGAGCAGTGAAGCAACTTGTCCAAGAATCCTTACTCCAGTCTTTCCCTGAAGTCTTGCCAATGGCTGGCAACTGGTGCTGTTAAGGAAGAAGATAGTTAGGACCACAAGCCAGCCAAGTAGAATTCAAGTGAGGTCTTTCTATTTTTGATCAGTCAAACTGCAAACTCTCAGTATTTGCTCCTCTTCCTACCAATTTGCTCAACTTTCCAACAAAGTTTTGCCTTTCCAAATTAATTGTTTAAGGGGTTATTTGGACTAAGTAATAGCAGGTTACAGTGCTGGAAAACAATTCTTCCCTTTCATATTCTTTCAAATGTTGCTCTTCTTATAATAAGACAACATAAACCTTTTATTATTGTTATAAAGGGGAAGAGTACATTTCATGAAAAAGAAATCTATTTCTCAAAGAGTCAAAAATGTTCATTTTAGTTTTGCAACATACCACATTTACTACTAGTAAGTCAGTGATATGAAAAATAAGTTGCTATCCTTATTAAATGTCAAAATCAATAACATTTCTAAGTAGATTAAAACTGGCACTTTTTTTTCTTCTAACATAATCTAGTGAATATTTTGAGTTACAGTACTTGAAGAATTAAAGACAAATGACATTTAGTTCAGGCATTCATTAGTTATCCATAGCAAATTCATTCTAATATAAAATCCCTTAGTTCAAAAATGCTTCTAAGATATTTTTTGAAGATCACTTCTGTTTATATAATCAATTATTCAGAGCTTCATATTTGCCATACAGTAAATTCTTTGTTTTAGCCAACTTTCACTGGAAGTGAAAAGTACAACACAACTGCCTTGCCAAAGAAGTATTGGGGATATTTTGCTGGTTTGATTTAAATCTTTTTTAGACAAGTTTTTCATCATTTTTTATTATGATCAGATCATTTTGACTATTTGTTGAAACCCTTGTATATGCATGCAATCTTCCTCCGCTCTTCTCCATGTTTCACATTTTTTCACATCAGGGATGAAGTGGATGCTGGTGGTTTGTTATAATCCACTCTCTCCATCATATTTCAGATTTGGATTCCTTTTCCTGCCCCAACTGTTATTTTAGAGCTTTAATTTCCAAAGCCAGTTTACATTTTTTGGGTGTTGATCTTTATAGGTGAATATTCACGCCAGCTAGATGAAAAGGACTCGATGGTTTCTCAGCTCTCAAGAGGCAAACAAGCATTCACACAACAGATCGAGGAACTGAAGAGGCAGCTTGAAGAGGAAGTGAAGGTAAGCACTACTCCTCATTATCAATATTGTTCTTTTTATTTGCATTTTTCTTACCTTTATAGATTATCTGCCAGAAGTCTATTAGAGCATTGGTATAAACATCACTTGTAAGATTAAAAAAAAAATTTAAATGATCAATCTCCACATTTTCAGGCCAAGAGTGCGCTGGCGCACGCGCTGCAGTCCTCCCGCCATGACTGTGACCTGCTGCGGGAGCAGTATGAGGAGGAGCAGGAAGCCAAGGCTGAGCTGCAAAGAGCCATGTCCAAGGCCAACAGTGAGGTGGCCCAGTGGAGGACCAAGTATGAGACAGATGCCATCCAGCGCACGGAGGAGCTGGAGGAGGCCAAGTAGGTTCTAGACTTATTAAAACAGAAATACCTCTGTTAACAAAGTGTATCAGTTATAAATACTTTGTGGGAAAAGGATCTTGACTGCCAAAAAAACCCAAATAATGGGAAAAAAAACCTATGTGAACATAAATCTAAGCAAGAAATGCAAATAAATCAGGTAGCCTAGAGAAAGAAATTACACTGGAAGGCAAAAAGGGAAAGGATATAAGGCAATAGAAAGCTCAGAAATTATTTTCTAAGGTGGTAAACTTTTGCCCTCCTTCCATTTACACAGGTGCTAATAGAGTAAGAACTGACTGTAGCTTGCTGTACCTCTCCTTCCTCTCAGCTGCTAATGGGATCATTGGCTAAAGCTGATGAGTGCATAAGGGCAAAACAATAAGGCTTTAAAGTAAAACTCTTTAGATACAAAAATATATAAAGTCTAAAAAATATGACTGCAGAGGAAAAAAACAGAAATCTTTAAAGACATAAAAAGTATACAGAAAATGCTATAATAAGAATGAAAAGCATTGTTTTTAACAAACTAAATATTTAATGTAGTTCAAAAGTTTGAGACTAAATTGTACTAAGAATATGGATAGGAATAGCTCTAGTTATTCAGAGCTTAAGACAACATCTAGTTGTTTATTCTGCAAACCCAGTTAATGTTTTCGTAAAGCTTTAGAAGAGATTCTGAGATGAACTCTTTGGGCAAAAATGATACTAATTTGGGAAAGCTTTTAGTTAGTAGCTAATGAAAAACTGGCCAAATATAAGGACACAATTAAAAGGCAAAAGACAATTTTTGATTTGATATATCCATTTGAGTCTTTAATATGCCATCCTTCATATATGGAAGCAAAGATTAGTAAAATATAGACTCTGAACTCTGGGCATTAAAAATAAGTGGAGGCACAGGTATAGGTAACAGTAATTCAAGTAGATAATAATGTTTCATAAAGAAAGAATAAACCAATTATCTTTAAAAGTAAAATGCTGGCCCAGCCTTATCATCAGTTGCCTTAAGGCCAGACTATGAATTGCGGCAATACTAAAATTTCGTTACTTTTAGTATTTGGTGAGAAGGGAAAGGCAATGAGTAAACACAGAACTGGATGTATAGAGACGAAAAAGCAACACATTGAAGAAATCCAGCTGTGGAAATCACTCACTTGTGCTCACTTTGAAACACCCAGTCCTTCTGAGAGCCATTTACCCCTATGGGCCACATTTTCCTTTTCAGGAAGAAGCTGGCTCAGCGTCTGCAGGACGCTGAGGAGCATGTAGAAGCTGTGAATGCCAAATGCGCTTCCCTGGAGAAGACAAAGCAGAGGCTGCAGAATGAGGTGGAGGACCTCATGATTGATGTGGAAAGAACCAATGCTGCCTGTGCAGCCCTGGATAAAAAGCAAAGAAATTTCGATAAGGTATTTTGCCTAGTTTCTGCATACAATTCAAAAAATGATTATTTAACCATAGCTTCTTACCTTCAGTGGGCCTCATTAGAACCACCTAAGAGCTACTCTTAGCAGCTCTTGTTCCATTGGTAAGTATGGGGCAGGGGTATTCATTTTTTAAATTTTTATCCCTAAAATATTCTATTTCCAGATCAACCTAAACTGAGAGTAGCCAGAATAGGTAACTTTTACCCCATCAACCTTTTTCAACTAAATTTCTTGGCCATCCCTTCCCCTTTAGATTCTGGCAGAATGGAAACAGAAATATGAAGAAACACATGCTGAACTTGAAGCTTCTCAAAAGGAGTCCCGCTCACTTAGCACAGAGCTCTTCAAGATTAAAAATGCTTATGAGGAATCCTTAGATCATCTTGAAACCTTAAAGCGGGAGAATAAGAACTTGCAACGTGAGTCCATTTTACCCATCCTTTGACAAAAGGTTTGTAAGAAGATTTTTTCTCTATGAGTGATTTTCTGTTTTTTCATCAATAGAGGAGATTTCTGATCTCACTGAACAGATTGCAGAAGGAGGGAAACGTATCCATGAACTGGAAAAAATAAAGAAGCAAGTTGAACAAGAAAAGACTGAGCTTCAGGCTGCTTTAGAGGAGGCAGAGGTAAATATGGTTTTGTACACTCTAAAACAACTTAAAGAGGCACTAGGATTTATTGGACGCAAAGGCCATTAAGAGAAATGAAACATGTTTATTCTATGTACAAAAGGCTAAGATGGATAATTGAACATGCATACAATTAATACTATTATATATTAAGAAGTATGCTAGAAAAATGAGAAAACAAAGTTGAACAAGTTAAATTTTCTGCCCTCAAGCTGTAGAAACAGACGGCACATGAAACCAATAATTATACATTGCAGACATTGTGTAAAAACAGAACAACAATTTATTATGGTAGTACAAATATAAGAAGCAATTTTATTATCAGAATGGCACACACTTCAATTCCTTTGTTAATGTCACCTTTCATGTTGTTAAGGCATCTCTTGAACATGAAGAGGGAAAAATCCTGCGCATCCAGCTTGAGTTGAACCAGGTCAAGTCTGAAATCGACAGGAAAATTGCAGAGAAGGATGAAGAAATTGACCAGCTCAAGAGAAACCACATTAGAGTTGTAGAATCCATGCAGAGCACACTGGATGCCGAGATCAGGAGCAGGAATGATGCCATCAGGCTCAAGAAGAAGATGGAGGGGGACCTCAACGAAATGGAAATCCAGCTAAACCACGCCAACCGCATGGCAGCCGAGGCCCTGAGGAACTACAGGAACACCCAAGGCATCCTCAAGGTAAGTGACTCCTAGAGAGGCTTCAGGATGTTTATCTGATGGCAACCCAGAAAAGGCAGGTCTCAGTGGCTGTTCATTCTACAGGACACCCAGCTGCACCTGGATGACGCCCTCCGGGGCCAGGAGGACCTGAAGGAGCAGCTGGCCATGGTCGAGCGCAGATCCAACCTGCTTCAGGCTGAGATTGAGGAGCTGCGGGCCACACTGGAGCAGACAGAGAGGAGCAGGAAAATTGCAGAGCAGGAGCTCCTGGATGCCAGTGAGCGTGTGCAGCTCCTCCACACTCAGGTACTTACAATATAATAATGGATTAATAAAAAAATGAAGGAAGGATTGGCAGAGGAAATATACTTCAACAAAATGGTACTTTTATGAGGGTAAGGCCTGGGTTCAATCCCCAGCACTGCTTATAAACAAGATAAGATAAGACAAGACAAAGGAAAAGGAAAAAGGGAAGGGAAAGGAAGGGAAGGGAAGGGAAGGGAAGAATGAAAGAGGAGAGGCGAGGGAGGAGAGCAGGGAGAGGAGGGGTAGGGACTGAACAAGACAAAAAAGGAAAGGAAAAAAGATGATGAAATTCTAACTCAAATCAGTGATATTTAGAAATTTATTTAAATTGTCAACTCAGATCATTGATGAAGCAAGGGCAGATACTAGTTAATTTGTTTAATAAATTAATTTCATTTGAACATAAAATATACTACTTTTGTCTGTGTACACAATATTTCTAAATTTTTTAACCAGAACACCAGCCTAATCAACACCAAGAAGAAGCTGGAGACAGACATTTCCCAGATCCAGGGAGAGATGGAGGACATCGTCCAGGAAGCTCGCAATGCAGAAGAGAAGGCCAAGAAGGCCATAACAGATGTGAGCAGAGGGGAGTGCAGCGGTGGGCGGGCCTGAAGCCTGCTGTGCTCTCTCAGCCCCTAAAGACTCTGTTCTCTGCTCACCAGGCTGCCATGATGGCTGAGGAGCTGAAGAAGGAGCAGGACACCAGCGCCCACCTGGAACGGATGAAGAAGAACCTGGAGCAGACGGTGAAGGACCTGCAGCACCGTCTGGATGAGGCTGAGCAGCTGGCGCTGAAGGGCGGCAAGAAGCAGATCCAGAAGCTGGAGGCCAGGGTGGGTGTTTTGATCAACATTTATCTCCTTCTCATTTGAATCCAACACATAACCTTAAATACCTAGTGGGTGATATGGGTTATCCTAAGATGAGGGAGAAACAGTCCATGCTGCTTGAGAGCTTATAATAGGGCAACAGAATTTATGAAGTTGTCAAAAAAAAGTATATGTGTTATATAAAGCAGTAATTAATTGCAAGAATGAATGACAGTAAATGTTTTTGAAATGTCCATGTTTTTTACAGGTACGTGAACTTGAAGGAGAAGTTGAAAGTGAACAAAAGCGTAATGTTGAAGCTGTCAAAGGCCTCCGTAAACATGAGAGAAGAGTGAAGGAACTGACTTACCAAGTAAGGAAAAGTATTTTTCTAACTTATTATACAGCCCTCAAGGGATTCACAACCATAAGAAAAGGTGATGATACTTGTACTTTCGAAAGACTCACTTTGTAAAATATTATTTTAGACTGAGGAAGACCGTAAGAATGTTCTTAGGCTCCAGGATCTTGTGGACAAACTACAAGCAAAGGTGAAGGCATACAAGAGACAAGCAGAAGAAGCGGTGAGTCCAGAGCTTCTTGGGGTGACTGGGTAGTTTCTACTTCTCATAAATGACAACACTATAAAAGGATGAAAGGAGTGTTGAATAAAATAAGGAGAGAAAAGCAAGATAGAATGCAACAGGGGGCTGGGGAGATGGCTCAGTAGAATAAGTGCTTCCCTGGCAAGCACAAGGGCCTGGGTTCAATCCCTGGTACAACAACAACAAAATCAAAACAAACAAACAAAAAACCCACAATAGGAAGGAGACCAAATGCAAAGTTTTGGAGTGAAAAACAGTGTGGTCCAAGAATACAAAGAAAGAGGAAGAGAGCAGCACAGAGGAAAAGTAGGCAGAAAGGACATTATAGGATCTTCTGAAACATGACAAAAAATTTTGATTTTTTTCTAAGTACAGTGGGGGAGTTTTGCAGTGAGATTTTATTGAGCTGAGATATGACTTGGTTTATATTTTCCAAAGAATATTCTGGCTATTATGTGAAGAACAGATTTTTGGGTAATATTGGTACACGCAGGGAGGTATGTTAAGAGAACTTTCCAGGTGGTTCTGTGGTTTGGATTAAGGTAGTGATGGATCAGAGACAAAAAGTGGAGCAATTCCAACTATGTTTTGGAGGTGGAAACTAGGAGATACATCAAAGTAGTGAAAATAGCCGGGCATGGTGGCACATTCCTGCAATCCCAACACTCCGGAGGCTAAGGCAGGAGGATTGTTGTGAGTTCAAGACTAACCTGAACTACAAAGTGAGCTTAAGACCAGCCTGAACTGCATAGTGAGACCCTGTCTCAAAAAGACAAAAAAAAAAAAAAAAAAAAGAAGTAGTGAAAATAAGAAAATCAAGGGTAATTCCTCAAGTTTACAATGTAACTAGGGGAAGGATGTAACAATCACTAAAATTGGAACTAGGGGAAAATAAGATTTACAGAGCAAAGAGGAAATAGAAATTGTTTTAAGCATATACTCAAGTCAAAAATGCCACATAAATAGTTGTATATAAGAGTATGGAGCTCATAAGTTCTCAGTTATGATCACACCAATATATTTCTGACATTCCACCTTGATCCCATTTTCCCATCCTGTAAGTCAACTGAAAAAATAATCAAATATTATCAGTTTCCTAAGATTCAAGCAAAACAAAACACAATATTTGAGGGAGGAAGGAGTTCCTCTTGACAATTCTTTTTTTCCAGACCTCTAATATCTCAGAGTAAGACCCACGGCAAGGACAAGAAAGGAAGCGAGAACAGACAAAGATACATGTGTGCACACTCACAGCACCAAATAGCCAAGCTGCTAAACCTATCCTATCCACTTTGCCCATCTATGAGAAGCAGATCTGAGGGACTTTTTTTTTTTTTTTTAAACCAAGCTATACTATTTAGTGATTCTAAGTTTTATCAATGTTCTAAATTTGAATACCACATTTTGGGAGGGTTCTTAAAAGATTTTTAAAAAAGAATGATTACTGAACACTAAATTCTTCTCAAATTCATGGCTCTATATTCAGGCGTAATCACAAACCACTCAATCTATTTTAGGAAACAACAAATTTGCTAAATTTCTAAACTTCATTAAGTAGCAATAATTTAGACTCAAGTGGCAATAATTTATATTCAAGGCTAGTAGTTTGGTATAATAAAGATGGCCTGCCTGCATTTTTTAAAGACCTAATTCCAGTTTCAGGAGCCTGAAAAAAACCAAGGCTGAGATTGTCATTTTTAACAGTAGCTCTAAAATGCTTAGCTTTATGGAAATTTCAGAAACAGATGTTACCTGTCCTTATTATATGTAAGTTCAAGAAGCATAAGTGGAACTGGGTATGATGCAACATGGCTGTAATCTCATCGTTAAGGGAACGTGACACATGAAGTTTGATTTCTACCTGGGCAACCTGGCAAGACCCTATCTCAAAATAAAAAATAAACAGGGCTGACCAGGTTTATACCTAGGTTTAATATCCAGTACTACTTCTCCCAAAAAGATACAAACAGGAGAATTAATACAACATAAAAATTCTAAATTTTTCTTTAGTTTTTTTTTAACTTTTAATAGAATGAACCAGATTTAAGTAAAAAGAAGACCACTGACCTAAGAATCTAGGGATTCTGACATTCTTTCCTCATCACTGCATTCCTGTTCACAGGAGGAGCAATCCAACGTCAACCTCTCCAAGTTCCGCAAGCTCCAGCACGAGCTGGAGGAAGCCGAGGAACGGGCTGACATTGCTGAGTCCCAGGTCAACAAGCTACGGGTGAAGAGCCGGGAGGTTCACACAAAAGTCATAAGCGAAGAGTGATCAGACACAGGAAAGTGACCAAAGACATACACAAAATGTGAAAATCTTTGTCACTCTTATTTTCTACTTATGACTTTTGGAGATAAAAAATTTATCTACCAAGAATTTATGAGTCTCTTTTTTTCCCTCCATACCAATTTATCCTTTTATATACTGAGGAAATATTTTTCTTATATTCTATGTAAAAAGTACTTAATCAGCAGAACTAAAACATGATAGAGAGCAACTAAGCCAAGCCCAGTAAGTGCCAGACACCATCCCTGTGGGAAACAGATGAAGTTTAGCAGTATATCCTAGACACAGAACATAGCTCTTCACTTGATAGATCATCAGCTATTTTTTAAATCATTATTAACTTTATTGAATATCAGTAATTATACAGCAAATTAAAAATTGTAGACAAATATTGAAATGTGAAAGATATAAGATGTACATAGAGTGAATTTTAGAAAAATATTTCTGAATTGAATATATAACATGAGATTAAGAATAGATTGCACATCACAAAAAACTATTGCAAACTTAAATAAATATAACATTAAAAATTGTCTAAAATAAACATGAAGAAGAGTTTACAGATCAGTCATATAATAGTTCACTCTGTGCCAAAATCAAGAAACTTGTATTCATATAATTAGAATTCTAAAAGTAGAAGGCAGTAGGCAATAAATATTTAAAGATTTATAATTTCTGAATTTAGTTGAAATTATAGCACCACATATCCAAGAAAAATGAACCTTTTGCATAAGAAATATGAATAAAATCATACCAAGATAGATAAAAATGAAATTGTCCAAAACTAATTGTAAAGAAAAAAATCATTAAAGCATATACATAGAAAAAATATTAGATATGGAAAACAAAAGTAAAAAGCAACTTATTCCACTTTAAAAAAAAAAAGAGCAAGTGGGTAAGAAACTAGACTTATTGATTCAAAGGACTGAAAAGAAAAAGATCTGTCCTCACTAAATTTTATATTTAGCAAACATACCTTTGAAAACTAAAAGTAAAATATTTTCTAGTTATACAAACTCGAAATATTCTAATAACTCCAGATGTAGCTTATAGAAAGTAAAAAAGACCATAGTCCAGAAGGAAAGAGAAAATGCTGTATGGTCTTAGAAAAAGAATAAAGAGCTCTCAAAATGGTAGTTATGCAGGACTATGTAAAGTATAATTATATTAGATGAACCCATTTAACAGTTCATTGAAGATTTCCACAAAACAGTATCAATCCTATGTCAGGTTGTATACATATTTTTTCATATGTGTGTGTATGTGTATGTGTGTAAAACATAAGGCAGAACAAATATAAACTCAATGGAAAATGGAAATACAGTTTTTAAAATTTCTAATACTTGCAGAAAATATCATACCATGTCTTATAAGTAGATTATAAGTCAAATAAACAGTATAAATCATAAAATAAAAATTAAAAGTAAACAATATTTAGAAAATTAATTAAATATTAATTGATTCAAAATTAAATTAAACATTTCAAAATAATATTCAAAAATTAAAATTAAATTGTGAGTCCAACTAAGAGGCCAGAATGTAATGCATCATGTGTACAAATCTGTTACCAATTCAGAGTACTCACATAGTATTTGATTAGGTTAATATATACAAAAATATCAAAAAAGAAAAAGTTTTCATGATAGTAAATAATTACTACGAATAAAACATAACAAAAATACTAGAATGGCAAACATATGACCAGCACTTCTAATAATTAGGGAACAGGATATAAAACAAAGTTCTAATATGTAGGGGACATGGACACTGTCCATGACACTTACTACTGGCCAGGTGTCACTTGTAGGACTGAAATACTGCTATTTCCTTGATATCCACCCTGTAGACCATGACAGAATCATGACCCATAGGGTGCAGAAGAAGTACATTTCTAGAATATGCTGATGGAATATTTTGTTGCTGTATACAAAAGAATAATTGAAAGACTGCTGCTGTATGTATACCAAACTGTGTTTGTTTGCCTTATCTGGTGGGTTCTTTCCATTTTATTCATGGAGTTGTGGTCATTTTGATCCCTCTCTAGAATATCTTTTAGTAGTCTGTATAGGGTTGGCTTTATCATCATGAAATTCTCTAGCTCTTTGTCATGGAAGTATTTCACTTCTCCATTAAACTTGAAAGAGTTCTGCAGGGTATATCAGTCTGGGTTGTAATTTGTTCCCTTGCAAAGATTTAAAGTACTTTGCTCCATGCTCTTCTTCACTTGATGGTTTGTGAAGAGAAATCTGCCATTATTCTGATAGGTTTTCCCTTAAATGTGATCAGTTTCTTTTCTATAGCAGCTTTCAGTATACTGTTCCTGTGCTGAATTTCTGGGATCTTGATTATTATATGTGTGGGTGTGATTTTAATTGGGTTGATGCTATTTTGAGTTCCATATGCTTCAGTTACTGAATGTCAGATTGTTTCCCCATATTTGGGAAGTTTTCTCCTATTACTTTTGACCATTTTCTTTTTCTTTTTCTTTTTTTTTTTATTTTAGGGAAGGGTCTACAGGGTGTTCAGGGTCTCACTACTAGATTGGACTCATAGTGATCTACGTGTTTACAGTCTCTCAAGAGCTGAGATCATAGGCGTGTGCCACCGCAACCAGTCTCAAATTGCCCTCTCAGCATGCCCTGTGGGTGGGGCCAGCACGGCAGGCCAGGCGCCTGCTTACAGGCACTTCAATCCACTGAGCTATTTGGCTGGCCCTCCATATTCTTTTTATATCATTTGTATTGACTCCTTTCTCACTGATGTCTATTAATCTTACGTTATTCATGTTTGCATTGTCTTGTAGATGTTGAATTATTTTTTCCTGCATCTGTTGTTTTTAAGAGATCTTTTCAAGGCCAGCCAAATAGCTCAGTGGATTAAAGTGGAAGGCTGTAAACAGGTAGATCAGTATGAGTCTGACCTAGTAGTGAGACCTTGAATACCCTGTGATCCTTCCCTAAAATACAAAACAAAAAAGAGAAAAAGAGAGAGATCTTTTCTTACCTTTTCAGTAGCTGCAATGGTGTCTTCAAGGTTTGAAAGTCTATTTTCACTCTCATTCAAACAGTTCTGCTAGCTTGTGATTGAGGTTTTAATTTCCTGTGTATCACTCTGAATCTGCTGCATGCATTCTATTTCTTCCTATATTGTTCATAGGATTCCATCATTTTTCTATTCTCTATTTTTTTTCAGTGTCTTCTTTGTAAGCATTTAGTACTTCTTTCATTGTAGCATCATTTCTTTTTCTTACTTCAGAAATTATTTTAGGTCTAATTTCCTCTATACTTTTCTGCAATTGTTTCTTTATGTCAGATGCTATTATATCAGAGATTTCAGGTGTGTGATTTCCAATTTCTTCTATGCTGGCATCTCCTGAATTTGTTCTGTGTGGGCTCAGGGCCTGAGAATGCATTTTGCTACTTCTCTTTGTTGTTTTGTATAGCACTGACTTCTGATCTTTGGTGCAGAGCTTTGGTAGAGTTATTACCTTAGCACCAGATCTGGATCCACCAAGTTCAAGCTCGTCCAGGTGGGTGTGGCTTCAGTTTGGCTCCACTTCTTCCTGCTGCAGCCCTTGAAAGTGAACCTGCTGTGCCACTCTTCTCCTGGATCAGCTGGGTGGGTCTTGCCTCTAGCCTCTCTGCAGGAAGTTCTGCCACAGTTCCATACTGGGCCAGTCTGATGGGACAAATTCTACACATACAACTGGCCTAGGTGCTGGCTGTAATAAGGGTCTGGCAGACTGACAGGCAGTCCCACTCACATGCCAGGTCTGGAGATGGCTGGAGTGAATTTCAACTATTTTTTTCCCACTCACATGCCAGGCCTGGAGGTGGCTAGAGTGAATTTCAACTATTTTTTTCCCACTCACATGCCAGGCCTGGAGATGGCTAGAGTGAATTTCAACTATTTTTTTCCCACTCACATGCCAGGCCTGGAGATGGCTAGAGTGAATTTCAACTATTTTTTTGTTTTGTGGTGCTAGGGATCACACCTAGAGCTTCACACATACTAGACATACTAGTATGTACATACTATATACCACTGATAGATATCCCCAGCCCTGGATTCTGCTACTGAAATACCTATTGACTAACAGGAGAAGGTCTTTACTTGATGAAGCCCATCCATCTATAAAGATGTATTTGGTTATTCAAATGCACAGGCACAAATGTAAGCTACACAGAGAATGAATCAGGAAAACATGTCACCCCATAAAAAGAAATTAATAAAGCTCTAATGAATCCAAAGAAAGGAGATCAATGAATTATCTGAAAATAATTAAAAATAATGATCATGAAGAACTCAAGAGTGTTTTCAGGAACTATGGAAGCAGCCCCAATAGCTGCAATCACACTACTCTTGTTAGAGGGCTCTCAGAGGAAAAGGCAGGATGCCACTGGAATCACCTTCCTCTTCAGTGCCACAGTCCTTCCCTTCTGTTACCCTCAGGACCAGAAACTATTACCAATTCTTCCCTTCCTCTAATGTCTTACATCGCTACCCAGAAGATGAAGTGTATTCTTCACTGGTTTGCCAGTTGGTCAGGTCCTCAGTGAGAATGTTTTCTATAGGACTTGGTAGCTAAGGCAGTGCCAGGAAAAGTACAGCCAGTCCGGGATAGTCTGGAGCAGCTGAGTGTATCTGGAACAATCCGACAACCTCATATCTTTGAGCGCCAGCTATATCTTTGGGATCAGTGTTTTCAAGGTTGGTATAATGAATTTGTCAGACAGCTGGAGGTCAGCGACCCAGACTTCACGGCAAAATTCTGCCTGCTATACCTGGTAAAGACTGATAGCCAGCTGGAGATTTAGCTCAGCAACACATACCTGCCTGGCAAGCATGAAGTCATGAGTTTGAACTCTGGTATGCACACACACACAGACACACAGACACACAGACACACACACACACACACACACACAGACTGATAGACATTCAGATTAAAGAACAAAATCACAGCTAATGGAGCAAAGGCCATGACTCTACGTGAACTCAACTTGGGGTGTCAAATATTTGGATGTGGTATCCCAGTGAGTTGACTGAACTTGCTGATAGACACAGACATATTTATTTCAACTTTACCAGTATGTCAGATGGACTGAGTATAAATGTTATTATTCATTAAAGCAAATCCAGTACCTACCAGCCTCCTAGTTTGGTTTCCAAATGCTGTTATAACCTCAGTATAATGACTCCTTTGGAACTAAACCAGAAAGAACTACTCAGGCCTACTGCTGATCTATGAGGGATAAAGAAGAACTGTCTTCCAGAAACAGGAAAAAATAAAAGGCATTTTTATCATTAAAAGAGAAACAAAGAGAACTCAGTGAGTTGCATGAAAACAGACACATTAGAGAAATAATGCATGAACAAAATGGGTGTTTAATAAAGAAAGAAAAACCATGAGAAAGAAGAAAACAAAAACCTGGCATGAAATTTTAATGATAGAACTAAAAAATTAAATGGGGAACTTCAATAGGAAACTCAATCATACAACAGAAAAAAATGGTAAATCCAAAGATATGTCATTATAATTATGCTAATGAGAAGCCAAAAGGGAAAAAGAGCAAAAAACAGATAAAGACTATGGGATATCCTCAAACATAAAAATGTATGAAACATAAAAGTGCCAGAAGAGAGACAAAGAGTGCCAAAAAAAATTTCAAAACTTAACAGCAGAAAATTTCCCAAATCTTAGAAAAGTGTGACATCAAGATTAATAAAGAATGAAGAAAGGTAAGTCCAAAGAACATTATTCCAAAACACTTGTCTTCAAAAATCTAAGACAAAACAATAACTGAAAGGAACAAGAAAAAAGTGACTCATCACATACATCACATAAGAGTGGAATGACAATTCAAAGTGCTGAGAAAAAAAATCTTGCCTATCAAAAATATAATACCAAGCAATGCTGTACTTCAGAAATGAAAATCTGGACAACTTCTAGGCCCGCCATGCCAGAGAGACCTTTCCCAGCATTCTCTGGCCCTGCCCCGCCACTCCAGACCCAGCACTGCCTGCCCTGTGAGTGAGTGAGAACATCCATCACCCTTTTGGAAACCCTGCAGACCTGGCAAAGACCAGGCCCGGTGAGTGGGTGAGAGAGCTTCTGTGCTCTCCTGACTACCCCCCATATTCCCTCCACACCCAGCCCAGGCCTGGCATACAGGCCTAGGGTGAAACTCTGTAGCAAAAGTCCCTGCACTGAGACTAGGGTCAAAACCACGCAGCTAACACAGAAGCAGATCATCTTTGCAAAGGGGCACAACAGGCTCACCTCCAAGGACAGCAACAGGAAGGAGCTGAGCAGAGCAGCCAGATCCAAGCCAGGCACAACTACATGAATTACAATTTGGTACATCAATACCCTAATTTCTTTAGGTGTGAAGGTTAGAACTGCACCAAAACTCTACACAAAAGGTCAGAGGTCAAAGCTATAAGAAATGATAAAATAACTTCAACCCAACTAAAAACACACTGAGACATATAGTCCAGATCTCAGAAATTCAACACAAGAATAATATACTAAAAGCTGCTAGAGAAAAGAAGTAGATCACATTTAAAGGAAAACTCATCAGAATTATGGTCTTCAAAAACTATGAAAGCAAGGACAGTATGAAGCAGAGTACTGCAAGTCCTCTATGAAAACAAATTATAGCCCAGACTACTATACCCTGCAAAACTCTCTTTCAAGTTTGATGGAGAAATGAAACACTTCCATGACAAAGAACAACTAAAGAATTTCATGATGACAAAGCCATCCCTACACATGCTACTGAAAGATGGTCTAGAGAGGGAACACAATGACCAGAACTCCATGAATGAGAACAGAAAGAACCCACTAAATAAGGCAAACAATTAAACACAGGACAAAAAGGAGTAAAGAACAGTAGGCAAATAACATGTCAATCATAAGTCAACACATTTCAATGATAACCATCAATGGAAATGGACTCAATTCACCAATTAAGAGAAATAGACTAGCACAGTGGATTAGGAAGCAAAACCCAACAATATACTGTATACAAGTATATATACTAAACTCAAAAAGACATTCATAGGCTCAAAGTCAAAGGATGGAAAACAATACTACATGCCCCATCACCGCAGAAAAAAGCAGGGATAGCAGCTCTATTCTCAGACAGTCTCAACTTCAAACCAAGAATGATCAAATGAAATAATGAAGGCCACTATATACTGTTTAGGGGAAGAATTCAACAGGAAGAGGTAACACTCATAAATATGTATGCATCAAACACAGGAGCACCCAACTATGTAAAACAAATCTTAATGGAAATGAAAAATCTAATTTCTAATACCAAAATCTTAACAGGAGACCTAAATATCCCTTTATCCCAGAAAGACAGGTCAAGCAGACAAAAATTAGCAAAGAAGTAGTAAAACTGAACCAGAGCCTGGAACAAATGGACTGGGTGAACATAAACAAAATGTTCCACCGAACCACAGCTGAATATACATTTTTTTCAGCTGCACATGGGTCATTCTCTAAAATAGGCCAGACACTGATCCATAGATAATGTTTAATGATATGCAAGAAAACAGAAATTATCCCATGCATACTATCTGACCACAGAGCAATGAAACTGGAAAAACACAATGAAAGAAACCAGAAAAACCCACTAAATACATGGAAAGTTAATAACGCCCTACTCAGCAATCAATGGGTTACACATGAAATTAAACAAGAAATTCAACAATATCTACAATTCAATGAAAATTTAACCACAACTGATCAGAATTTATGGGATCCAATGAAAGCAGTTCTCCGAGGGAAATTCATAGCTTTGAACTCGTACATTAAAAAAACATCACAGGAACAAATAAACACACTAATGCGGCAGCTCCCGAAAGGAAGAGCAAACCAAACCCAGAGCTCAAAGACGGGAAGAAATCATAAAGATTAGAGCAGAAATTAATTCAACTGAGATGAAGAAAACAGCTCAAAGAATCAATGAATCAAAAAGCTGGTTCTTTGAAAGACTAAATAAAATTGATAAGCCACTAGCTAACCTCATCAAAAAGAGGAAAGAAAAAATTCAAATACTAGCAGTAAGGAAATGAAAAGAGTGTAATCACCACAGGCCCAGTGGAAATTCAGAAGATTATTAATAGCTACTTTGAGAATCTCTATGCTCACAGAAGACACGGAAGAAATGGAGATTCCTCAAAAGGTACAAATTACAAAACTGAATCAAGAAGATATAACAACTCTCAATAAACCAGTAACAGCCAACAAAGTACATAATGTAATAAAAAGCCTGCCAACAAAGAAAAGTTCAGGTCCTGAAGGATTCACAGTTGAATTCTACAAGAAATTTACACAAGATTTAATCCCTACACTCCACAAACTCTTCAATGAAATTAAAAAGGAAGCAGTCCTCCCCAAAATCATTCCTAGAGACAAGTATACTGATTCCAAAACCAACAAAAGACACAACTTAAAAAGAAAACTACAGGCCAATCTCCCTCATAAACATAGTTGCAAAAATCCTCAATAAAATCCTAGCAAATAGAATACAGCAAATCAACAAGAAGATCATACCCTATGACCAGGTAGGATTCATCCCAGGGATGCAAGGATGGTTCAATATTCACAAATCTAAAAATGTAATATACTATATAAATAGAGTGAAACCTAAAAACCACAGGATCCTCTCAATTGATGCAGAAAAGGCTTTTGACAAAGTCCAACACTCATTCATGTTCAAAATCCTTCAGAAAATTGGAATAGAAGGCCTCTGCTTCAATCTGATAAAAGCCATCTATGACAAGCTGATGGCTAACACAATTATAAATGGGGAAAAGCTAAAATCTTTTACTCTCACATCTGGAACAAGACAAGGATGTCCTCTATCATCCCTCCTATTCAAAATAGTTTTGGAATCATTAGCTACAGCCATAAGACAAGAGGGAGAAATAAAGGGAATAAGAATAGGTAAAGAAGAAGTTAAGTTACCACTATTTGCAGATGACATGATACTTTACTTGGAATACTCAAAAAGTTCCACCAAGCTACTAGAATTGATACACAAATTCAGTAGCATAGCAGGATACAAAGTCAGTACTCAAAAGTCAATAGTATTCCTCTACACAGATAACAAACACACTGAGAGGGAAACTGTAGAAACAATACCTTTTACAATAGCACCAAGGAAAATGAAATACCTTGGAATTCATCTAACTAAAGAAGTTAAATATCTTTTCACGGAAAATTATACTACTCTGAAAAAAAGAAATCATAGAGGATTTCAGATAATGAAAAGATATTCCCTGCTCCTGGATAGGAAGAACCAACATCGTGAATATGGCCATACTCCCAAAATTGTACAGATTCAATGCAATCCCTATCAAACTAACAAGAAAATACCACCCAGACTTAGAGAAATCATTCTTACAATTTATTTGGAACCAGAAAAGACCTAGAATAGCAAAGGCAATCCTGGCCAACAAACACAAGACAGGAGGCATTACAATTCCAGACTTGAAATTATACTACAAAGCCACTGTGATAAAATCAACATGACATTGGCAATGAAATAGACCTGAGGATTAATGGAACAGATTAGAAGATACAGAGGCCTCTACAAACACACTTAACCACTTGATCTTTGACAAAGGGGCCAAACACACTTACTGGAAGAATGATAGCCTCTTTAACAAATGGTGCTGGAAATATTTGCTCTCCATATGTCAAAATTAAAACTTGATCCAGGTCTATCACCATGCAATAAGCTAAAGTAAAAAATGGATTAAAGATCTTAACATTAAAACAGAGACACTCAGTCTCCCAGAAGAGAAAGTAGGAGAAACTCTTGAAGACATAGGGGTAGGTAAAGAGTTCATGAACAAACATGTGTTCGCATGGGAAACACTTGAAAGAATTAACAACTGGGACCACCTTTTATTGAGCAGTTTTTGCACATCAAAAGAAATTACCAACAAAGTGAAAAGAAAACCCACAAATTTTGAAAAAATCCTAACTCATAAGCAGTCAGACGAAGGTCTGCTCTCTAGAATTTATAAACAAGTAAAAAATATTAGGGCCTTATATTTAAAGACCCAATCCAGAAATGGGCATCTGAGATGAACACACACTTCTCAGAGGACAAAATTAAAGAAGTGAATAAATATGTGAAAAAATGCTCCACATCACAAGTCATCTGTGAAATGAAAATTAAAACAGCACTGAGATACCATCTCACCCCACAAAGAATAGCTATCATAAAAAAATCAACTAACAACAAATGTTGGAGAGGTTGTGGGGAAAATGGAACTTCTCTACTGCTGGTGGGAATGTAGACTGGTGGAACCATTATGGAAATCAGTGTAGAGACTCTTTAAAAAACTAGGACTGGAAATCCCATTCAAGCCACCTATCCCTCTGCTGGTAATTTTCCCAGAGGAATTGAAAACATCATATCATAGGAATATATGTGCACCTATGTTTATAGCAGCACAATTTGCGATAGCCAAATCTTGGAAACAACCAAGATGCCTATCAACTGAGGAATAGTTGAAAAAGATGTGGTATTTTTATGCAATGTAGTATTACTCAGCTGTAAAGAATGATAAACTTGAAGCCTTCATATTTAAGTGGATGCCACTTGAAGATATACTTATAAGCAAAATAAACAAGACCCACATGTGCAAATATTGTATAGTTTCCCTAGTATAAAAACTTAAAAGAAGAATTGCAAATAGAAATGTATAATGCAATTAAAAATAAAGTGAGAACTTGAGGACTGGACAATGAGGAGAAGGCAAGAAGAAAAGCTGAGAAACATAATGGAGCAAAACTATTCATTTATACACACTACAAGGGTAAGACACTGATCCTGAGAAACATCAGAAGATTTTTGAAACTAGCAGTTAAGTGGTAGGATTCTCAGCCCAACTAGCTATATATGCTGATACCTGTGAACCAAGCAACTGCACTGAATTTAACAAAGTGTAATAGAAGGGTCACACTTCAAGTGCCTGTCATTCTGTTCTTCTAAGTATGTACTTCTTGTCATGACATATCAACTATTACTATACTGTCTTTCAAATAAAATTTTTTAAATGACAATAAATTAAAAATAAGACAAAAAATGTCATAAGTCAGTCCTGCTACAAAGCTATATATGGATACATTTCTAAATATCTATGTAAATATATGTAAGTGTTCATTTCTATTTTTAAGAAAATTATTATTTTTTTCTTCTTTATATTCTGTACAGACCTAAAAGTTTAGTATCTCAATACTTGATGTAAAATACATGTCCCATGTTATGCCTATGATGCCACACTAATAGTGTGGGCAAACCTGCATATGTTGCAGGGTAATAATAAACTTCTCTTCGGGAGGGTTAACAACCTAAGTTTGCAGATCAAAAATTGGAGAAAAAGAAAGGCTGCAAGGTCAGCCAACATTTTAGCCTTAGCCTTTCAAGGTCAGTGAAGACTCAGGACACAGGAGAACCTGTACTGTAACATCATGGAACTCAGCTGTGTCCCAAATTTTCTGATCAAGGAGATTATGGGGTCACAGAGGACTGTGATCAATGATGTATAGTGTGCCTTAAGAAAGTCACATGGAAAGAAAACCTTCTCTCAGGCTTCCACAGAGAGCAAATTGTTCAAGCAATGGCCATGACTCATCCACATGGCTGACACTGACGAGGGATCTACAAAGTGTGGTACAGGGTTACACGATAAACCCTGAGGGTTCCTGACTGACCTTATCTGATACAAAGTTACACTTCTTGTTATATAGGTCTTGCTTTAATTCAGTCTTAACTATCCAGCAGAAAAGTATAAAAATGGAGGTATATAAAGTAAAATCATATTAATATACTGAGCTGTGAATGGCTCAAGTCAACAACTTCTGTGGATAACCCACTTCTATTGTGGACTGCTGATCTGTGTTGGATTGTTTTTTTGAAAAAGAATATATATATATATATATATATATATATATATATATATATATATCCCTGTTCTGAAAATCTGTAACATATGTATTATTGTATGTTAAAAAAAAAAAGAAATGAAAACCAGGTGAAGATATTTCTGGGGAAAAAAAGGTTATCTATTAAGAAATGCTAAAGAAAATTCTTCAGGTTGAAAGGGACTTGGACTAAAAGCAAGAAAATACATGAAAGTATACATTGACTGGTAAAGGTAATCAAATTCTGAATGCTCAGACATTGTACTATACAAATTATTTTAATTCATGCATTAATTAAATTACAAAAAGTATTAAAATAACTGTACAAAAATGTTAATGGATACATAATATAAAATACGTAGTGTTGGATTAATAACATAAAAAGAGGACAGTAAGGTGTAAGAGTGCAAAGTTTTTGCATGATTTCTGTTAAGTTCTTACCAGTTGAAAGAAGAAAATTTTAGCAAGGCATATTAATGCATGCATGTAATGCCAGCACTCAAGAAATTGAGGCAGGTACATCACTTCAAGCTCAAGGCTAGTTGGGCTACATAATGAGTTCAAGGTTAGCCAGAACTACATAGCAAGACCCCACGCAGATGGAAAACAAAACCCCAATGTGAAAAAGAAAATATAAACTTATAATTGTAGGATTTTTATATAAACTTATAGTAACAACAAAGAAATAAATATTTAATAAACAGAAGATATCAAATGCAATCAAAGCATGTGATTACAAAAAAAAAAAAAAAAAAAAAAAAAAAAAAAAAAAAAAAAAAAAAAAAAAAAAAAAAAAAAAAAAAAAAAAAAAAAAAAATAGAAAAAAAAAAAAAAAAAAAAAAAAAAAAACCAGCAAATCACAAAAGAAGGCATCAAAATGAAGGAATAAAAGATATAAAAACAACCAGAAACAATTCACAAATAAGTCCCTACTTTTTAATGACTACTACAAACATAAGTTGACTAACTTCTCCAATTAAAAGAAAAATAAGGTTAAACAGAGTTTTTAAAAAGCTAATCATAACTGTCTGTCTACAATGCTGTATATGGTTAGATTTCTAAATTTCTGTGTAAAAATATGTAATTGTTCATTTCTTTAAATATATTTTAAATTTTTTTCTTTTTTTTTTTCTTCACAGGCTGTAGGAATTTAAAGTTTAACATATCAATACTTGATGGAAAGTACCTGTTCCATGTTCCGTGTAAGACATTTGATACTCAGACAGACATGAGGTTAAGTTCAACTGCCTATGTTATAGGGTAATAATATCAGTAAGCTCCTCTTCTGGAGGGTTAACTACTTAAGTTTGCAGACCAAAAATAAGAGAAAAAGAAGAGCTTCAAGGACAGCCAACATTCTGGCCCTAGTTTTTCAAGGTCAGTGAAGTCTCAGGACATAGGAGAACCTGTACTGTAACATCTTGTAACTCAGTAACGTCCCAAATTTTCCGATCAAGAAGATTATGGGACCACAGAGGAAAGTGATTGATGATATAGAGTGTGCCTGAGAGTCATATGGAAAGAAAACATGCCCTCAGGCTTTCACAGAGAGCAAATTGGTCAAGCAATGGCCATGACTTATCCACATGGCTGACACTGACAAAGGATCTATAAACAGGGTACAGGGTTTCACGATAAGTCCTGAGGGGATTTGACTGACCCTGTCACATACAAAAATTATATTTCTTGTTATATAGGTCTTGCTTTGTTTTGGTCTTAACCATCCAGCAGAAAAGTACAAAAACGAAGCATAAAAAGCAAAGCCATATTAATATGCTGAGCTGTAAAAGGCTCAAAGTCAACAACTTTTGACATTGCCAGTCCTATGGACTACTGGACTATATGGGATTATTTTGCTGAATTCACACACCTACAATATTTAAATGGCAATGGAATACCCATCTCTGACAAAACTGAAAAAAGGGGGGGATACAAATGCAGAACCAATTTGTATCTGTATATACAAAATAGTTAAGATAGACATACAACTATTTTCTCTTAAATCAATCAGAAGAAAGATCTGTACTAATACTTTTTTTGACAGGATATCATGTCTGCATCTTGTACTATGAAAAACCACTATGAAGACAACAATATGTAATGTATTAATTGTTGAAATTGTCCCCCTATTCAGTTTTGAAACTGTCTCATTGCTATTTGTTTCTCAATGAAACTAATTTAAGAAAACAATATGTTACCTTTAAGAGGCTCACTTTAGTATCAAGGGCACAGATAGGTTGAGACTGCAAGTATCATGAAAGACATTCAAGCTGGGCACAGTGGAACAAACTTGAAGTCCCACTTGCTTGGAAAATTGAGGCAGGAAGATCATAAGTTCAAACATAGCAATAATGCAACTGTACTGGGGGACTTTAACACTTCATTGTTACAAAGAGATAGATCAAATAGGCAAAAAAGTAGCAAAGAAATAATAGAACTAAACCAAATTTGTGGTGAAATGGACTTAGGAGACCTTTCCAGAGTGTTCCATCCAAAAACATCAGAATACACATTCTTCTCAGCTGCACACGAGACATTCTCCAAAACAGACCATATAATAGCACAGAGAACATGGTTAACTAAAAAACAAAGAAACTAAAATCATCCCATGCATATTATCTGATCACAGTGGAATTACCGACAGAAGAAACTGCAAAAACTCCATGAACACAAGGAAGTTAAATCACACCTTCCTAAATAATCAGTGCATCACAGATGAAATTAAAGAAGAAATTAAACAATATTCACAACCTATAAAAATTCAGAGACAACTTACTGGGATCTGGAATGCAATAAAAACAGTCCTAAGAGAAAATTTATTGCAATGAGTTCTCACATCAGCAAAACAGAATGACCCAAATAAACAACCTTATGCTGTACCTCAAGCTTCTAAAGCAAGAAGAACAAGTCAAACCCAAAGCCCAAAGAAGGCAGGAGATTATAAAGATCAGAGCAGAAATTAATGCAATGGAAATAAAGAAAAAATATAAAGAATTAATGAATTGATGAGCTGATTATTTGAAAGAATAAATAAAATCAATGAACCTCTAGCCAACCTTATCAAAGAAACAAAGGGGAAAAAAATCAAATTCATGCAATAAGGAATGAAAAGGACAAAATCACTATAGACCCTATGGAAATTCAAAAGATCATCAATACCTACTTTAAAAATATTTACTCTCACAGGATGAAAAACACACAAAAAATAGATTCCTAGATACATATAAATTAACACAGCCGAATCAAGAAGATATAAAAATTCTGAATAACCAATATCAGTCAATGAAATAAAAAATGTAATTAAAAAATAGCAACAAAGAAAAGCTCTGGCCCTGGGATGAAGTTGAAGTCTACATGAAATTTAGAGAAGATTTCATGCCTATACTTCTCAAGCACTCTAATGAAATTAAAAGGGAAGCAATTCTCCGTAACTCATTCCTGGAAGTAAGTATTACTTTAATACTTTAATACCAAAACCAGAGAAGGATCCAATCAAAAAAAGAGAACTATAAGCCAAACTGCCTAATGAACACAGGTGCAAAAATCATCAATAAAATACTAGCAAACAGAATTCAGCAAACCATGAAGAAAATTACATACTGGAACCAAGTGGGAGTCTCCCCAGGAAAGCAGGGATGGTTCAATATATGCAAATCCATAAATATAATACACCATATCAACATAATTAAACACAAAAATCACATGATCATCTCAATAGATGCATAAAAATCTTTTGATAAAATCTAACATGCATTCATATAAAAGCCCTACAGAAAATCAGATGGTCAGTACCTTAACCTGATAAAATCTATCTATAATAAACCATCAGCCAATATGAAACTAAATGTCTAAAAACCAAACAAATCACTATCACCACTCCTATTTGATATGATTCTGGAAACATTAGCCAGAATAATTAAAGAAAGAGAGAAGTAAGAGGAATAAGGATAGGAAAGTGAGAATTTAAATTATTTTTATTCTCAGATGACATGATAGCAAAAAGAGATGCCAAAAAATCCACCAAAAGATTTCTAGATTTAATAAATAAATTCAGTATCATATCTGGATACAAGGTCAACACTTAAAAATTCATAGCATTCCTATACAACAAACTCACTCAGTGAGAAGTCAGGAAAAATAGACCCTTCATAAAAGTATCCAAAAAAGAAAAAAAAAAAAAAAAAAAAAAAAAAAAAAAAAAAAAAAAAAAAAAAAAAAAAAAAAAAAAAAAAAAAAAAAAAAAAAAAAAAAAAAAAAAAAAAAAAAAAAAAAAAAAAAAAAAAAAAAAAAAAAAAAAAAAAAAAAAAAAAAAAAAAAAAAAAAAAAAAAAAAAAAAA